>ML663013.1:5611119-5629699 GCA_007570785.1 Antilocapra americana | reverse complement strand
CGCTCTGGAGTTTGCCCTGCTCCTGCTGAGTGCGCTTCCCCCGCCCCTTCTGCTCGGCTCTCTGTCGTCTGCCCGGCGCAGTTGGGGAGCGCGGCTTCTCCCCTCCCCCGGCCCAACCGCTCGGCTTTCCCGACGTGCAGCTAAGCACGTCTTCTTAGGTGTGCAGAGCTCCGATCCGTCCAGAATCCCCAGTAGTCTTGGTTAGCACCTAGCTCTGTGCGCAATTTGGCCGAGGAAGCCTCGCCGGGGCTGGGCAATGCCCGCTGGTCTCGGGCAGGGGTTGGGTCTGTCCGCAGCCCGAAGGCGCCCAGCTCCGCCCAGCCGGCCGCCTCCCTGCCGACTCCGCCTCACCCTTTGGTCTCACTGGGGCTGGGTTATGCCCGCTGCTCTCGGGTGGGGGCTGGGCCGGTCCGCAGCCCACAGGCGCCCAGATCTCCTCGGCCGGCCTCCTCCCTGCCGACTCTGCACGCCCTTTGTTCTGTGCCACCCGGCCGGCCGCCTCTCTGCCGACTCCACACCTCTCCTTGTTCTGCGTGGGCCTGGCAGGGGGGCTCTTCCTGGGGAAGGCTACTCCTCAGTCTGTCTCCGGTTAGCCCCCTGGGTTGGGTCGCTCAGGCTGCTCCGTTCCCTGAGCGCGCGGCCCGCCCCTCCCTGAGCAGTCCGCTTTGGCTAGTGGGGGGTGGGGCGTCCGCCGCCGCCGCTTCCCTGTGCCTTCCAGCCAGAAATGTAGCTTGCAGGGCTTAATTATTAATCTGCTTTTACTCCCAGCTATCTTGTTCTCCAAGATTCACCACAAATCCGCCCGAGAGAATGCTCCCTGGTATTCGGAAACCTTTCTCCTTTTTTTTTTTTCTCTTTATTCCAGACTCCCCTTCCGGGACGGATCCCCGCCCCCAACTCTGTCTCTCCCTTTACTTTTTTCTCTCTCTTTTTTCTTTTGTCCTACCTCCTCTCGTCAGCAATGGGCCGTCCCTTCAGATGCCCGATGTCCTCTGCCAGCATTTAGATCCTGTTTTATGGAGTTTGCGCGGTCTTTAAAAGTTCTTTTTGTGTATTTATTGGGGAGAGAGTGGTTTCCCCGTCCTATTCCTCCGCCATCTTAGTTCCCCTCCCATCTAAAGTGACTATAGACTTTTAACTTTTCCCATTTTGTGAGAAAGTCAGTATATTTTAAAACACATCGTGTGACTTCTTGCCTGCTTCACCAAGAGACATAAGACCTGCATTTTTCTTCTGCTAGGGTCATCAGTTGGTCTATGCATATCCAATACTTGATCATGGAGCAATGAGACAGTGTTCCTTGGGATTTCTTTCCCAGCTGGGGGGGCTTTAGGAATATGTCTTAATTTTTTTTTAACCTGTGAAATGCAGAACATAATAGCACCTACCTTAGAAGGTGACAATTAAAATAGACAATGCAAATAAACAGACAAATATGATTGGTGATGGACAGGAAAGCCTGGAGCGCTGCAGTCCGCAGGGTCGCAGAGTCGGACACGACTGAGCGACTGAGCTGAACTGATGACATACCCACTAAAAGGAAGATGAACCTCCTTGGCCTCTGTTTCAATTTTTCTTGGATTCTGTGCCTTCTCCAGTTTTTGTCTGTTTGGGGTTTTTTGTTTGGTGTGTTTTCTTGGCCATACCTCGCAGCGTGTGGGATCTTAATTCTGCGACCAGAGACTGAACCTGTGCCTCTTGCACGGGAAGCACGGAGTCTTAACCACTGGACCACCAGGGAAGTCTCGGTTTTTGTTTCTCATTTATCTTCTGTTTTCTCCTCAGTCGTGTAGCTGTCATCCAGGCCTTTTCATGTCTCCTAACCACCTGCTCCTTTTAATTTTCCACTTAATACTTACTGTGGTTTGCCAAAATAAAATGAAGTTTCTTAGAATTGTGTGTAAAGCAAGAGAAAATAGGCCCTGAACTGGGACCTCCTCTCAGCCCTAAAATCTTCCTGAGAGACTTTGTGACAGTTACATCTGGTCCTCAGTAGCTGACTTCCCTTTTTCGGCAGCTGTGTTGGGACTTCCTGAAGCCTGACTCATCTGATGTGATAAAGGACCAGGGTGTCTTCCCAAAACATTCTTCGCATTATCAGTTTTGTCCAAGAATGAGGACCTGGGAATAAATGCATATTTATGAAACATTATGCAATACTATGAGAATTTTATCATAATGAAATTTTATCATAAATGCAACACTATGAATTTTTTTCCGAACTGTAGGTTAAAGAAAGTGCAAATTTTTTTATCTGTGCATTATTTTTTTGAAGTACCTGAATCTAGTCAAGCCTCTAGACCTGATTCCTTTTTTGAGAATAGAGGAGACACTATTATAGATTGAAAGAGATATAAGAGCTGGAACAACCAAATGCTGTGTGAAGACATTGTTTGAAATCTGATTTGAAGAATCGATCCAGAAGCATTTTGACACAATCATGGAATATTAAACATGAAAGAAGTCGTCTGTGATATTAAGAAATGATTGTATTTTTGTTGTGATGATGATATTGTGGTCATATATATATTTTTTAATCTTTATCTATTTATACATATGTATTTATACATACATACAAGTGAGTGATATGATGATTATTATTCTATGATGGTATTGTGGTTATATACTTTTTAATTTATTTATTTCTTTTGATTGTGCTGGGTCTTCATGGCTGCAAGTGGGCTTTCTCTGGTTGTGGCAAGGGGGGCTCCTCTCTAGTTGGGGTACTCGGGCTTCTCACTGTGGTGGGTTCTCTTGTTGCGGCGCGTGGGCTGTAGAGCAAACAGGCTTCAGTAGTTGCGGTCACAGGTCTAGTTTCCCCACAGCATGTGGGGTCCAGGGATCAAACCCTTGACCCCTGCACTGGCAGGTGGATTCTTAACTGCTAGACCACCAGAGAGGCCCCTATATTTATTTATGTGTGTGTATGGATATATATATTTCAGTCTTTATCTATTGAAGATATATATATGCAAGGTGAATGATATAATTGTTATTTTTATTGTGATGATGATATAGTGGTTTTATATATATATATATATATATATATATTTCTTAAATCTTTGCCTATTGAAGATACACATAGGTATATTCACAGGTGAGTGTTACGATGTTTGGAACTTCCTATATAGCACTCCATCTAAAAAAGAATGTATGTGTGTCCTAAAGGGATAGAAAAATGAAAATTACAGGATATTGATAAATCCTGAAGTTGGAGAAGAATACCTCAGGGGTTAATATACTCTTCTCTTTACCTTTTGTAAGTTTGAAGTCTTACATGATGAAGGAATATTGTTTAACCACCTCTAGGGTTAACAGGGTGTAAGGCTAGCCGTACATCACCCCAGATGCCTCTAGGACATTCTGCCACTATATCCACCCCTCAATGTGTTCTTCGAGGCCCAAGAATGAATAGACTCTAGCATTCAAATGAGCAGGAAGACAGCCCAGGACATCACTTTGCTGCAAGAGTAGGAAGGCTTGAACTGAGGTGTCAGGTGTCTTGAGCTGTCAGTTCCTGCCTCTCAAGTGATTAAACATTAATTTTCATGTCTTACCTTTTGTAAGTTTGAAATCTTTCCAAATGAATCTTTAAATATATGGGCTGATACATTTTTAGAATGTCATCTTAGCTCACACATTAAAGCACCACAGCTCCCTGGGATGGAAGGCCAACTGAGAACTTGATCAATCCAGCCATCCATCATCACTCATTTAGCACCTCCTGTGCCCCTAGCCAGGCAGCTCTGAGCAGTCAAGCTCATTAGCAACCATTCCTAATGTAGCCTTTGACACTTGGAGGCATTTCTTTTCATCCAATCAATTTGGCAAAATCATGGTCACCGTGATATTCTTATTTGCAGTTAACAAGGTTTGAGAGAAAATGCAATATGTCATTTTTGACCTTGTATCAAATCGTAAGTATTTTTAATTAATACATAGACACATATAAAGGAAGCATCGACTGCTCTTAACCAAGTCAATGAAAATTTATACAAGGAAACAGCTCACCTATCTCAATCTCCTTTGGCCTCAGTTCCTCTGGTTGTTCCAATTTGTTAAGCTACTAAAGCTGTTTTTGGAACCCCTCTTTACTCCCAAATAAAGAGTCTCAGTTCTTTAATACCTGGAGTCTAAAATAAACAGCATGCACCTGAGAATCAGGAAATAGATACTTAGGCCCCAGACTCTCCAGTGTGAAATGCGTGACTTGAGAAAGTCACTTCTCTGCTCTGAGTCTCGGTCTCCAGATGTCAGAAGTCAAGGCTAACTGGACCTGTCACACATTTTATAAGGATTATAGAAAATTATACCAACCTCCATATTATGAGAGTTGTGCAAAAATACCCAAGAGTTATAAATAATGTTTAATCACTTGACGGGCAAGAACTGACACCTCAAGACATCTGAGACCTCAGTTCGAGCCTTCCTATTCTTGCAGCAAAAAGATGTCCTGGGCCGACTTCCTGCTCATTTGGATGCTGGAGTCTGTTCATTCTTGAGCCTCGAAGAACCCAGTGGGGGTGGATATAGCGGCAGGATGTCCTAGAGGCATCTGGGGTGATGCATGGCTGGCCTTACACCCAGCGAACCCCAGAGATGGTTGACCAATACTCCCCACCACGTTCTTCCCCTTGGCTACCAGTGATGGCGCCTAACTGCAACTCAGTGAGGGCCTATCAGAATCTGGGGGTGTCTTACATAAGCTCCCCCTTCTCTAAGACTTCCCTTGCTGTGTTATATACCGCTGCTGCAAAATATCAAAGGAAATAACTTTGCACCTCACATTCCCACACCAAGTATTGTTGTTGCTGCTGTTTAGTCGCTAAGCGGTGTCTGACTCTTTTGCCACCCCATGGACTGCAGCCTGTCAAGCTCCTCTGTCTATGGGATTTCCCAGACAAGAATACTGGAGTGACTTGCCATTTCCTTGTCCAGGGGATCTTCCTGACCAGGGATCAAACACGAGTCTCCTGCATTAGCAGGTGGATTTTTTTATATGATGATAGTATTGGGTTGGCCAAAAAGTTCATTCAAATTTTCCATATCTTACAGGTAAAACCCAAATGCACTGTTTGGCCAACCCAAAGTTGGCAACAGATGCAAGTATTCCTTTGCATGACCACTGTCCATTGTCAAGGAAATCCAATGATCCAAAAAAAAGACGGGATGAGGGAGGAAATGACTGTCTTATCTGACAGGACCATTAAAACCTTGAAAGTATCACCAAGGAGGACTTGAGGGGTGATAAGGATGATTAGAACATTGTGTGAGACAAATGGTAGCCTTCCACCCAGAGATGAGTGAATCCAGGGGCCAAGAGCCACCTCTGCTAACTTCCCCAGAAACTCAGCATCCTGAGCTAAGCCCTAACGGGACACGGGTAGGCAGGTGGCCTCAGACCTTCCAGCAGATGCTTCTAGAATGAGTGTCAGTGTCTCAGAGCCCACGTCTGGCAGTAATATCAGTGCTGAGTCAGCTCTGGCTTGCCCACCTTCGAGTCATTCCACTGTCCCAGCACTCCCAGGACTTTCACACCCTCCCAGCTTCTCCAGTCCCCATTCCCTACCTGATTAGGTAAGGCCATGGTGATCTGAGAACATGCTTATCATATACATGATACTGAATTTCTGTTCTTTCTAATAAACAGAAGCAAATCTCCACTCACTCAGCCTGACCCTTCTCATTCTCATTCTGAATTAGACTGAGAACATCACAAAGCAGGAGGGAAGTCTCTAAGAGACCAAATCCCTCAGATCCCTTGGTTCTGTTCTGCTCAGACCCCGAGCAAAACTCTCACCACTCCATCTCAGATGTGAATAATTCCACATGCATTCTGGTTGCTCTCCAAAGGTTTCTGTGTAGCCTCCCTCCCTGTGTTTTGGGTACACACAGAGCAGTATCAAAAATACACCATGACAATTGCGATCTGGGATTTGGAGAACGCCAGGTTCACATGGCAAGCTGGGGTGACAGGAGGGCCCTGAAAATAGAGCCCATATGATGAGCTGGAATGAAATGCATGACATACACCAACCTGCCGGGTGGAGCAGAACTGTGCAGTCAGAGAAACAGATCAGAGTTACAGGCAGCCTCCTGCTTTGATGAGCCTGGGGTCAACTTCTGCCCAGACACCCAAAATCAGGACATATGCAAGAGATCCTTGGGGTTATTCTTAGGCAGACATCCAAAGAGAAGGACCGTTCATGCAAAGAAAATGTGGAGCATAGGTTTCTGCTGCAAAATGCAGGTCCAGAGTCTGCCCTCCCATTCCAGATACATGAGCCCTCACCTTGCCTACCGCCTGCCCTTAGGTTGAGAACGGGCAGTTTGCAGAGTTAATTACAGACCAAGCTGCTCCCGCTGTGGCCTCTTCCCAGTACATTTTACACACCAGGAGTTGGGTAGAGGATGCCTTCTTCCGATGTTAGTCACCAGATAGATACTCTATACAGTAGCTCTAGTGGTAAAGAACCCGCCTGCCAATACATGAGATGTAAGAGACACAGGTTCAGTCGCTGTGTCAGAAAGATCCCCTAGAGGAGGGCACAGCAACCCACTCCAGTATTTTTGCCTGGAGAATCCCATGAATAGAGGACCCTGGCGGGCTACAGTTCATACAGTCACACAGAGTTGAACATGACTGAAGCAACTTAGCTCAGCACACACAGCATACAAGTATTGGTTAAGGCTTCCCTGGTGGCTCAGACAGTAAAGAATATGCCTGCAATACAGGAAAACCGGGTTGCATTCCTGGGTCAGGAAGTCCTCTTGGAGAAGGAAATGGCAACCCACTCCAGTATTCTTGCCTGGGAAATCCCATGAACAGAGGAGCCTGGAGGGCTACAGTCCATGGGATCTCAGAGTCAAACATGACTTATCAACTAAACACCACCACGACAAATAAAACTTATCGACTTTACTTGTAATGTTGAGGTTTTTCTCCAAAGTTAAAGCCCATGGGGATGGGTCTCCCCACAGTGTGCTGAGGGTGATGAGAGTGTGTATGATCATACCCTCACATGGCTGTGGTGAGCAACTGATGCCAATAAACTCAGACAGTGCTGGAAAGTCAACCCCTCCCCCCGACCTGGAGAATTCCACGGGGCCGCAAAGAGTTAGACACCACTGAGCGAATTTCCCTTTCACTTTCATTTTTCAGCCCCACCAACTTCTCTGAGGGCAGCCTCTCCATTCCTGAGCCTCTGGATGTGCTCAGTCACTCAGTTATGTCAGACCCTCCTGGTCCCATGGACTGTAGCCCTCCAGGCTTCTCTGTCCATGGTATTTTCCAGGCAACAATACTGGAGTGGGTTGCCATTTCCTCCTCCAGGGAGCCTCTGGACAGCCATTCCAAACTCACCATGAGCTGAAAGGATGTGGGCATCTCCTGGCCCCAAGGGAGAGAGCCTGTTGGGGGGAGAGGGGACTCTGCCCTTGCAGGCAACCGATTCAGGAGTCACAAATTCCCAAAGCTCAGTGTTCCTCGAGTGTCAGAGGATAAAGTGTCTATCAGGATTAAGTTTCTGCATAGTAGCAGGTACAGAATGATGGCCTGGGAAGAACAATTTCACCATGATTTTTTTTTAAGACTTTTTTGATATGGACCATTTTTAAAGTCTTTATCGAATTTGTTACAATATTGCTTCTGTTTTATGTTTTGGTTTTCCTGGCCTGGAGGCATGTGGGATCTCAGCTCCCCCGTGGGATCTCAGCTCTCAGACCAGGGATCGAACCTACCCACACTCCCTGCATTGAAAGTGAAGTCTTAACCACTGGCCCACGGAAGGCCTGTCACCATGATTTCAGTGATGTCTGAGAGAAATACCATGGCATTGTCTAAGTGATGTGAACTTCCATTGTTCCAAAAATATTATTGGGCAAACATTCTGTCTGGTTTCCTTAGGAAGACGAAAGAAACAGAAGCCGTATTCACTGCTGAAAGAGTTTGTATCTGGCTGGCCAGGGAAAAGGACCTAGGATTAGGTAAAAAACAAATGTCAAACCACATAGTAATCCCTGTAAGATCATTAGGAAGTCAGTGAACCAGACATCAGGGGGGAAAAGGTATAAAGAGAAGGCTTGGACTTCCCTGGTAGTCCAGTGGCTAAGAATCCACATGCCAGTGCAGGGGACAAGGGTTCAATTCCTGGTCCAGGAGGCTTCCACATGCTACAGAGCCACTAGGCCCATGTGCCACAACTGCTGAGCCCTAGAGCCCTACAGTCCATGCTCCACAACGAGAGACGCCACTGCAGGGAGAAGCCCGCGCACCGTAACTAGAGAGGCGCTCCCGCTCACCGCGACTAGAGAAAGCCCCGTGTGCAAACCACTCCAGTAGGACCCAGCACAGCCAAAACAAACAAAGAATTAAAAATAGAGAGAGGGCAGGCTTAAGCAGGACCTTACTCAGAGCTGACGCTTATTTAGTTATTACTATGTGCCAGACTGTATGGTAAATTCCTCACCAGGCTTGGAGAAGCATACTGTTATCATCTCTATTTTGCAAATGAGTAAACGAGACTTAGAAACATTGTCACCAAGGGTCAACTTGTGCTCAGTCGCCTCAGTAGTGTCCAGTTCTTTGTAACGCCGTGGACAGTAGCCCGCCAGGCTCCTCTGTCCATGGAATTCTCTAGGGAAGGATACTAAAGTGGGATGCCATTTCCTTCTCCAGGGGATCTTCTCAACCCGGGGATCAAACCTGCATCTCCTGCACTGACAGGCAGATTCTTTACCACTGAGCCACCAGGGAAACCCCAAGGATCAACTAGGCCATGATGAAATTAAGCATCGCCCAGACCTTTCTGATTTGAAAGCCTATTTTTTCTTACCAACATATTATTAATACTCAGTCTCCCATAATATTACCATCCTCCAAGAGGCACCTAGGGAAGTGCCAAAGGGGAGTTGAAAGCTAAAGATGGGGTTAAAGGTAGAAGAAGGGGAAAAGCTTGCACAAAGAGATGGTGACTTATCCTAGATTAAATGCAAGTGTTTTCCTCCTAACTACAACAACCTTCATTTTCTTCCCTGTGTCCATCTACATTTCCAAAATTTCTCTGACAAACACATGACGGTATATGAAAAAAAAACAGGCAACTTCCAGTATAGCCATGGCAGCTAACTCAACCACTAACCCATCTCAGCTGCTCCCTCAAGAGCTTGTGGACAAGTGTACAGGATCAAGAATTCACATCGTGATGAAGAGTGATAAGGAGATTGTTGGCACACTTCAGGAATTTGATGCCTTTGGCAATATGGTTCTGGAAGATGTCACTGAGTTTGAAGTCACACCAGAAGGAAGAAGAATTACTAAATTACATCAAATTTTGGCATGGAAATAACAATGCCAATTCCTAGAGAAGGGCCTGAAGTGTCAATGGATTTCCTTGACTTATGCTAGATTCTCTTTTGTCTTATAATAATAGCAAAATAGAATTTTTTAACCTTTCAATGCTTGTATTCTGGAAGCCCAGTTTTCCTATTAAAAGAAACTGCTTGGAAGATGTCAATGCCTGTTTTTGTAAGTTAATCATGATCAAATTGAAAAAAGAGGAACAGTTTGTTCTTTAAACACCAAAAAAAGTGTTTTGCTTAAAAAAATAGTCAATATTTTATTAAAATTGTCACTGGGGCAGATTCAGAGGGTTTTTAAGCAGTGGAATCAGGGTTTGTAACATTCCATTAATGGTCAACTTTCATTCCAATCCCAAAGAAAGGCAATGCCAAAGAATGCTCAAACTACTGCACAATTGCACTAATCTCACATGCTAGCAAAGTAATGTTCACAATTCTCCAAGCCAGGCTTCAACAGTATGTGATCTGTGAACTTCCAGATGTTCACGTTGGTTTTAGAAAAGGCAGAGGAACCAGAGATCAAATTGCCAATATCCGCTGGGTCATTGAAAAAGTAACAGAGTTCCAGAAAAACATCTACTTTTGCTTTATTGACTATGCCAAAGCCTTTGACAGTGTGGATCACTATAAACTGTGGAAAATTATTCAAGAGATGGGAATACCAGACCACTTCACCTGCCTCCTGAGAAATCTGTATGCAGGTCAAGAAGCAACAGTTAGAACTAGACATGGAACAACAGACTGGTTCCAAATTGGGAAAGGAGTACATCAAGGTTGTATATTGTCACCCTGCTTATTTGATTTATATGCAGAGTACATCTTGAGAAATGCTGGGCTGGAGGAAACATAAACTGGAATCAAGATTGCCATGAGAAATATCAATAACCTCAGATATGCAGATGATACCACCCTTATGGCAGAAAGTGAAGAACTAAAGGGCCTCTTGATGAAAGTGAAAGAGGAGAGTGAAAAAGTTGGCTTAAAATTCAACATTCATAAAACTAAGATCATGGCATCTGGTCCCATCACTTCATGGCAAATAGATGGAGAAACAATGAAAACAGTGACAGGCTTTATTTTGGGGGGGCTCCAAAATCATGGCAGATGGTTACTACAGCCATGAAATTAAAAGATGCTTACTCCTTGGAAGAAAAGTTATGACCAACCTAGACAGCATTTTTTAAAAATTTTTATTTATTTATTTATTTTTCTTTACATTATCATGTTTGTTTTGCCATACATTAACATGAACAGCATATTAAAAAGCAGAGACATTACTTTGCCAACAAAGGTCTATCTAGTCAAAGCTATGGCTTTTCCAGTAGTCATGTGTGGATGTGAGAGTTGGATTATAAAGAAAGCTGAGTGCTGAAGAATTGATGCTCTTGAACTGTAGTGTTGGAGAAGACTCTTGAGAGTCTCTTGGACTGCAAGAAGATCCAACCAGTCTATCCTAAAGGAGATCAGTCCTGAATACTCATTGAAAGGACTGATGCTGAAGCTGAAACTCTAATACTTCAGCCACCTGATGTGAAGAACTGACTCATTGGAAAAGACCCTGATGCTGGGAAAGATTAAAGGTGGGAGGAAAAGGGAATGTCAGAGGGTGAGATGGTTGGATGGCATCACTGACTCAATGGACAAAAGTTTGAGTTGGTGATGGACAGGGAAGTCTGGTGTGCTGCAGTCCATGGGGTACCAAAGAGTCAGACACAACTGAGTGACTGAACTGAACTGAATGACATCATTTTATATCAATAATAAGCACCTTGCTCGGGGACAGGGTGTAATGAAGGCAAAGGGGTGAAAAGCCAGACATGCACCTAGTGGGGGCTCGCTCCATCTCACTGTGTTCTGCTATGTTTTTCCAACAAGGGAAGCATCAGGAAACCAGGGATGGTTTAGGAAGATTAGTAGGGTGGCAGAGTGAAGTGAGGAAAGCAGTTGGGAGCAGCTGCCCAGAGAGAAATTACTGTAAGAAAGGGCTGGCTAGGATCCAGGCTTGATCTCAGCCAGGGTGCTTGTGGCAAGGAGGAGCAAAGAGAAAATGTCAGACCACAGTGAAGGAAGGTGTGACCAAACCTGAAAACCAGGTGTGCCTAGAACATGAAAGTGTTAAACGGGTGAGAGATACATTTCCAGAAGAGAAGGCAGTAGTGCAGCAGTCGACCTTCCTGACCCAGATATCAACCAAGGCTGAACTCCAAAATCCTGAAAGCCAGGAACAGAGGCAGCTTCTCCCCACCCTGTCCCAGTCTGCCTCCACCGGCACAGCTCAGGACAATAAATTGGCATGCCACAGTCTTTTCCCTTAAGCATCACGTGGGACATTTGTTATTTCCAAATACAACATGCCTCTCATATGTGGATGAAATTCATAAAAAAAAAAAAAAAGTCTGTGGGAAAAAAAATGCTACGCAATATTTTACGGTTGCACCTATTAGAAGGAATTTCATTTCGGGAAGTGATCCATGTAAGATGGTCCCATGGTTCCTCATGTGTTATCTGCACCCCTGAACATTTTTCTCCAATTCAAGAATGTTTGTCATGGCTTCCCTGGTGGCTCAGTGGTAAAGAATCCTCCTGTCAGTGCAGGAGACAGGAGTTCAATCCCTGATCCAGGAAGATCCCACACGCCGAGGAGCAACTAAGCCCATGCACCACAACTATTGAGCCTGTGCTCTAGAGACGGGAGCTGCACCTACTGCAGCTGAGGAGCCCTGGAGTCCGGCTCTGCAGCAAGAGAAGGCACCGAAATGAGAAGCCTGCTCACTCCGACTAGAGAGTAGCCTCTGCGTGCCACAACTAGAGAAAAAGCCTGTGCAGCAACAAAGACCCAGCACAGCCACAATTTAAATATACATATATTAATTAATTAAAATAAAATTTAAAAATCATTAAAAATCTGGAACTTCCCTGATGGTCCAGTAGCTAAGAGTCTGTGCTCCCAATGCAGTAGGCCTGGGTTCAATCCCTGGTCAGAGAATTAGATCCCACATGCTGCAACTAAGAAATGATGCAGACAAACAAATAAATAAATATATTTTAAAAAATTATTTTAAAAAGAATGTACATCAGAACACAAGTTAGAACATTTTTGTAGACATAATCTTGAATTCATTTCAATTTACTGAAACATGGATAAGCACTGATTCTTTCACTATTGTTACAATGAGTTACTTGTGAGCCCCCCTGTACAGCGTTAAGACTAAGTCTCTGGTTCACCACTTGGTGGTCCCTAACCTTGTAAATATCCTCTGACCTCCTGGCCACTGGGTGAGGGGGATGAGGCGGGTGAGGGGAGGGGGGCAGATGCTTAAGCACTTCTCAAACCCAGACACCACACTGACCTCAGTCATTTTCTTATTTCTCATCTCCTGACAGACAGATGCCTGACACTGTCTATCCCAAGAGCCCTCAACATTCTGACTCTATGGATTCACCCTCCTGATCAAAATCAACTCATATGCCCTGATCTTCACTCATTCCATCTTGAGGAGGGATTGTATGGTGTCCTATGGATTAGTCAGTATCCTCCATGACACAGTCATCAGTAAAATGATGGTAAGGGGAGATATTGGATGGTTAAAGAAGGATCCAGTACAGGGGATGTGGGTTCAAGCCCTGGTGGGGGAACTAATACCCCACATGCCTCTCAGGGCAGCTAAGACTATGTACGCACCACAACTGCAGAGCACATAAGCTGCAGCAGAGGACCCTGCATGGTGCAACTGAGACCCAACACGGCCAAAAATCATAATGATAATAAATAAATAATGAAGTTTTTTTAAAAAAAGAATAAACACATAGACTACAGACCCCCACCCCCTTCTACCTTCTCAAGGGTCATCCCCACATATGACACTTTTGTACCAGCATTTCAGGTGGCCCCTGGTCTGCCATGTTATTCTGTTCCAAATAGCTGTGCTCTTAGTTTGTTTATTCCCTGGCGGAAATAATTAGGTGAACAGTGCACCGCTCAATTCCCTTCGTCCAAACCCACCTTAACATATGCCTTCACCCTAACCAGCAGGCCATTACTCTCCCATGGCTACTCACTACTCAGTAGACTCAGTCTCATGTAGAGAGAAATAAGACCTCAAGTGAGAAGATTCTGTTTTCTAGGAAAATTATGGCTTTGGAGCTTGGAAGAATTGATGGCCTTCAGATGAGATTTTTTTTTCCCCATTAAGAAACTATAAATATGCTTATAGGAGGAATTTAAGAAGTTCCAAACATTATTAGTATTATATTTACTTATATTTGTTACCTATAAGGCAACACAAGCTTATATAAATTTATCAAAAATTTCCAAGACCTATTCATTCAATGACCATATTATCCCAATTGAACTGACCATTAAATATATTTCTGGGAGCAAGAAGACAGCATGTTTGAATTCAGGAAAGGCTTAGGGGTAAAAAAAAAAGAAAAAAGAAAAAAAAGTTGAAGTATATAACTACTACGTCTGTGGTCTGAGCACACTTTCCCAACCATTATACAGGGGGAAGTTTCCTGGCATAATCATTATTGTCATTTCCTTCAACTGTTGGATTAACACTTCAGATTTCCACCTTCCAGAGTTTTTAAAGGAGGAAGCCATGTGTACTCACCCTCTAAATTATATAACAGGTAGCTTGAAATCAGTCTTGCTTCCTTTGATTGATTTTTATGTCTAAGTGGATTTTTGAGACACTCGACTCATTGGAAAAGACCCTGAGGCTGGAAAAGATTGAGAGTAGGAGGAGAAGGTGGTGACAGAGGATGAGATGGTTGGATGGCATCACCAACTCGATGGACATGAAACAGCAAACTCAGGGAGATAGTGACGGGCAGGGAAGCCTGGCCTGCTGCAGTCCATGGGTCACAAAGAGTCAGACACAATTTAGTAACTGAACAACAACAACTTGAACTTGAGTCTGAAACACGGAACCTGAGCGACCAAGCCAGGCCATGAAAGGGAGAGAGAGTCACACCAGATTGGAAAGCTCTTCCCTTTTATTCTGCCACATCAGCCATAGCTCATGTCCACTTTTCATGGGAGTGAACATTTAGCTGATCTCAGGAACTGAAATGGAAGAAACTATTTCAGGAGTGAAGGGTGGTCCAGTGATTAAGACTTTTAGTTTCTCCAATGCAATACAATAAAGCAATTGTCCTTCAGTTAAAAAACAAATAAATAAATAAAGACTCCGAGTTTCTAATACAGGGGTCGTGGGTTCAATCCCTGGTCATAGAACTAAGATCCCACATGCTGAGTGACAAGGCCAGGAAAAAAAAAAAACTCCCTTGAGGGAAGGATGTTCCCTTACAAAGTAACCCTCGAATCACTTGAACTTAAGATGTTTAATTATAAGACAAATGTACACAAATTGGGGGTTAATTGGGTCCCTGATTGGACCTCAAATACAAGATCATCACTGTTATTTTGCAGATGAGTAAAATGGGGTCAGGGATGGAAGGCAAGAAGTTTATATGAGTCAAGGACCCATGATTGTATAACATCCTCCCATCCCAACTGATCTGTGCACTCCCCTCCCAACTCCATAACTGCATCACTTATCCATCCTTCATTCATTCAAAGTTTATTAAGCATCTAATAGCACCAGGCCTTCATAACCATGATGTGGTTGCTACTGGGGAAGTTGCTGGACTAACAGGGAGAGACACGCAAAATTCACAGCCCTGTGAGGATGCTGAGTTTGAGCCCAGTGGGCCACAGCGGGGACCCAGCTGGATGGTTGCTGCAGAGACCTCTGGGAGCAGTGAGAAGGCCTCAAGCCCCGGTCATCACACCAGAGAGGAAGGGATGAACTTAAGCAACGTTGCATAGGTTAAAGTCAGCAGAATTGCTGGTTGATGGAAGGGGAGGAGTAATGCCAAGGGGGCTCCAGAATGTCCCCTCCCCAAGAATTTGTCTTGGATGTCTGGTCACCTATAAGAAATGGGATGTAATGAGGAAAGCGGGCAGGTTATCCAGAAGACCAATTAGAATGGGGAAAATAAGAGAGAACCACCAAAAATGCCCTGAAAGGGGAGAGGAAGGGGAGACTCCCTCCAACCAGGAAGGCTTCCAAAGTGATCCCTGAACGGAACCTGAAAACAAAGTAAGATGTGAAGAGGGGAGATGGGAGGGCAAAGCATTCTAGGTAATGGGCCAGAATGGGCCAGGCAAGAGGAGGTGGGTTTGGGGGACACAATGGAGCCCAGTGTGGTCCAAACAGAGGATGGGAAAGGAGGCATGGACCACAGGAGGTGTAACTGGTTAGTGATCCTGCTTTCTATACAGGGCCTCAAATGCCAGGAGGAAGAGTTTGGGTTGACTCCTGGGTAGGTGGAGAGCAGGCAGGTGACAAAATCAAAGCAGAGCTTTAGAAGATGTGTCCCCAATGTTATAAGAGTTGGTGAGACTTCTGTCAGCCTTCTGAGCATAATGCAAAAGCAGAGGAGTCGACCTCACTGCTTTGGAGGCTTGAAAATGAGTAGAAATGAAATGAAATAAAACCCCTTCCACCATCCTTGGGTTGGTCTCTCTCCAACAAGAGCAGATGGAAAGAGGAAGCAAGAATAGTGTTGGCCCTTTCACACTGTCCGGCGACCAAGCTTAACAGGTAGGTCTCGGATAAACTGATGGTCATCAATGAGTGCCTAGTGGCCAGGGGCAATGCCCACCCTCTGAGGAGAGGGAAGCTGGGGAGAGGAGCTTTTGGAGTGAGGTGGAGAGAGAGATGGGGCGGAGAAAGCACCACCTCACTGCTGGCAGCCCTGACCCCATCCCGACAAGGTGAGGGGACAGGGCCCCCAGGGAGCCGGCACCCTGTGTCCACGGCCCGCAGCATCCTCACGGCACTCAAGGGTCCAGTTGGCTCTGGATTCGTGCAAGTAAGACGCAGGATTCCAAGAGAAAGAAATGAAGTGCCAGGTTTGAGAAAAGTCCCAGGAGTCCTGCAGAAGGCAATGCAGCAAGGGTCTCAGCCCCTGGTGTCCTGGCACAGTCAGCACCCCAAATCCAGACACTGGCCCCCTCAAGGTCACCAGCCAAGAGGCCCTGACCCACCCACCCATCAGTCTCTCTTCATCAATTTGGGACTCCCTGGCAACAAGGGCCACCAAGACCGGTACCTGGACTCCATCTTAGAGTCAGAACCTCGCACAGCACCTGGCAGAAGCCAGACAGACCGGCTGACTCAGATGACAAGAGAGCTGAGCAGGAGGCTGAGAGCTATGAACAAATTAGTGTCTCTTAGAAACGGGTAGCGTTAATGAATTGTGTTAATACCAACTTTTCTACAGTAACCCTGCCTCCTCGTGTGTGGGCTCGGTCGTTAAGTCATGTCTGACTCAGTGCAACCCCATGGACTGTAGCCTACCAGGCTCCTCTGTCCATGGGATTTCCCAGGAAAGAATACTGGGGCAGGTTACCATTTCCTTCTCCAGGGGATCTTTCCAACCCAGGGATCGAACCCGGGTCTTCTGACCCAGCAGGTAGATTCTTTACCACTGAGCCAGTTACATGTATGTGTGTATATATATATATATATATATATATGATTATATACATACAAATACATACATACATACATATGTGTGTATATGACACATACATATGTATATATGTGGGTATATATATGTATGACAAATGATTAAGTTATGCTTTTTCTCATGATTTTTTAGGTCCAAATCTTAACTGTTGTTTTGGAGAAGTCTCTTTATTGGGCTTAATCATTTTTATGGGAGTAAACACTGCACACTCTGTGGTGGGGATTTGGAATTTCTGCACACCCGCTGCATGGGCTCTTTGTACCCCTGGCAACTGTGACCCAGTTTCCTTTCATGAACATCATCTTGCCCTAATTTGCTTGGCGGAACTGTCAACAAGACTGGCATCCTCTCCCCTGGCTGAAGGGCTGGGGCCATCAGCAAGGCTAGACAAATTAAACTAACTCTCTCTCTCTGGGGATTTGGTATCAAGCAGAGGGATACAAGGAAAGAAATCAATTATTAGACTTTTATTAAAAAAGAATATCTACTTTATACTTTTCACACAAAATAACATATAATGTTAAAGAAAATAGCAATGCCACATCACTCCGGAGCCAGCAGGGAAATTGTTAAGAGGACTGTGATCCCAGAAGCATGGACAGGGGGTGTGGGGGGCACCAGTGACCAGGGACTCAGCTCTGCACCCTGGAGAGAGAAAGTAGCTGAGAACATGGTCACCTCCCCCTTCTTTCACCTTCTTCATGCCTTAAACATTTTTTTAATATATTACATTTTTATGTCTTTATTGAATTTGTCACAATATTGCTTCTGTTTATGTTTTACTCTTTTTGTCCCCGAGGCTTGTGGGATCCTTGACCAGTGATCAAACTCACACCCCCTGCACTGATAGGCGAAGTCTTAACCACTGGACCACCAGCGAAGTCCCTAAACTTTTTGATATAAACCAACAAAGTCTTAATCACTAATTATTCCAGGGGAGTGAAATAATCCCATAAAAGAAATATAAAAGTTATAATCTTTGTCTTTTATATTCCTTCCTACAACATAAGGTGTGATGACTATTTTTGTTTTTGTTTTTTAATTTTCTTTACTTTATTGTGTTAGTTTTGTCATACATTGACATGAATCCATCATGAGTATACATATGTTCCCCTTCCAGAACCCCCCTCCCTCCTCCCTCCCGATTCGCTCCCCCTGGGTCATCCCAGTGCACCAGCCCTGAGCATCAAACCTGGGCTGGCAATTGATTTCACATATGGTAATTAACATGTTTCAATGCCATCCTCCCATATCATCCCACCCTTGCCCTCTTCCACAGAGTCCACGAGACTGTTCTATACATCTGTGTTTCTTTTGCTGTCTTGTATACAGGGTTCTCGTTACCATCTTTCTATATTCCATATGTATGCATTAGTATACTGTATTTTTGTTTTTCCTTCTGGCTTACTTTACTCTGAATAATAGGCTCCAGTTCCGTCCACCTGAGTAGAACTGATTCAAATGCATTCTTTTTAATGGCGGAGTAATATTCCATTGTGTACATGTACCACAGCTTTCTTATTCATTCGTCTGTTGATGGACATCTAGGTTGCTTCCATGTCCTGGCTATTGTAAACAATGTGGCGATGAACATTGGGGCATACGTGTCTCTTTCAATTCTGGTTTCCTCTGTGTGTATGCCCAGCAGTGGGATTGCTGGGTCATATGGCAGGTCTAT
>ML663013.1:5598382-5610719 GCA_007570785.1 Antilocapra americana | reverse complement strand
CAAATCAATCAATGTAATGACTATTTTATAATTTAATACAACAAACCCACCATATAGGATCTATTGTGCCCATTTCACAATATAGTTGGGCATCCAGGAGACTGCAACATCCTAGTTGGATTCTGACATGAGTGTGGCAGACCACGGAAACAATTCTGTCTGTAGATGAAGTGGTTTGGCCAATGGGGTTATCATATGGCCCATAGGTGGTTCTTCGTAGATACACTGTGCTAACTAAGCATTTATCTACAAAACCCAAATGTATTAGGCACAAAACAACTAAACAAAAGCACCAGGTGTGATAGGAAATTAACTACCCAATACTGAGATTAATATTGAAGGCAACACCACACATTGGCCAAATAGTGAACTTATGGTTCACAGGAATGAACATTCTTATGTCTGTTATATCTCATAAAGATGCTGGGTGTGGGTTAAAAGATAGACTGGCCCTCTGATATGACGTTGCCCATGGTCAGCTGCTGCTATCAGAGTCCTGGGGAGAGGGGGAGGTTATATTTGGGAGCTGATGCTGAGGGAGTGACACCTTTGGAAATGCCAGACATATTTTCTTAACTAATAAGAAACATTCAAAAAGGGGAAAGAGGAGAAGGGGGAGGAGGAAGAGGAGGGAGGAGGGGAGGGGGGAAAGAGAGAGGAAGAGAAATAAATGGGAGAAAAAAAATACATTCAAAATCTTCAGTTCATTCACCCCTGTGGAATTGCCTCTCAAGTAAGTCCTAGATTCCAGTTGTCTACAAACCCCAACTCTCCAGGCTTCCCTGTGCACAGGTAAACTCCATTAGCCACAGACATTAGCGGACTCAGTTTCTGTTGCTTACAATCAAACACCTGCTTCCTAGGGGGCCCCAAATTAGAACTAAGTAAACAGACCATCAGGGTACAAATGGAAGCAATGGTCACCTACAGCTTATGCTCTAATCTTGAGTGGGTGGAACATGTAAGTCTCTAGAACATCCTTCTTTCAATGAAGAACCATCAAATGAGCACCCACTGGGTGCAGCATCTCATGACAACCATTTTCAGAGAGAGAGACAATCAAAAACAATTTTGTCCTGTACGACCCGCCCTGTTCTTAAACATTTCCTTCGGTGACAGGGTCCACAGCCACAGTTGGCCCAGATTATGTTTCAGTCAGTTTTCCTGCAATTTAGCCTTAAATAATGCACTAACACATGCTAAGTAAGCAGGGCAACATGCTGCTTTGATTGTCACTACCCTCTTTTGACAAGAAACATATTTTCTGGGAGACTGAGTTGAGCAAACACAGACTACCTTAGGGGTTAGTGTGGGAAGCACAGAATTGAAGTGTTTCTAGGGATGGGGGAAGTAGTGCATGTTTGAGCATTTCAGTCTAACGAAATGGAACACAGTGGAAACATGCAGGGTTTTTTATGTTTTTAGTGACTGTCATAATATTAGCATCTTTTCTTGGTGTGCTCACTTACTAGGTACTTGCAGCTATTTTAGGGTCTTTTTGTTATTTCATGTAATCTTCACTGGTGAAGAAGCAATTCAGAGTATGACTGAGATGTGTCCATTGCCTCCCAGATGCTGAGTAGGACAAGCAGGGGTTTAAATTCAGATTTTTCTTCATATGAACAGACTGATGGTTGCGGGAGGAGGGTGGGGCTTGGGAGAAGGATGAAGTGGGAGGCTGGGGTTAGTAGATGTAAGCTTTTATATACAAAATGGATGAATAACAAAGTCCTACCCTATAGACTACTGTATAGCACAGACAACTTCATTCAATATCCTATGATATATATTGCTAACCTTAAAAACGTATTCTGATATACATTTGCAAACAAATATACATTGCAAACAAATACTGTTTGATTCTATTTTACAGGGTACCTAGAATAGTCAAATTCACAGAATCAGAAAGTTCACTGGTAGATGCCGGGGCCCGGGATGGGAGGGCTGGGGAGAGGGAAAGGGGAGCTGGTGTTTAATGGGGACTGAGCTTCAGTTTAGTTAGGTGATAAACCCAGGAGACAGACGATGGTGAGAGCTGTGCAAAACTATGAGTGTACTTAGTGCCACTGAGCTGTACAGTTAAATACAGTTATAATAGTGTTTCATTTTATGTTTTACCACAATTTTAAAAAATAGTGAAAAAAAATCCTTTGACAAACATATGATAAATACTATGATCAATCATAACAGGAACGAATCTTTTAAAGCATGTCTATATATATATAACTGAATCACTTTGCTGTGTAGCAGAAATTAACACACCATTGTACATCAACTATGCTTCCATTTTTAAAATTGAAAATTAATTAATTAATTAAATTCAGGTCTTGCGAATTCCAGAGCCTAGGGTTTTCCCAGCCTTCCTTGACAATCCTTCTAAAAGTGAGGACTTTAAACTCACTCTATACATGAGATTTAGTTGGTTTCATCCAACCTTCTTTTATAAATGAGAACAGTGAGGCTAGGGGTGGGGGGATCTTAATTAGCATCAAAATAAAAACTAGAACTTGGGTTTTCTGAACCCCAAATAAGTTCCCTTCCCACAACCTCACCCCACAAGAAACCCTCCCTTAAATCCATCAAGGTGCTTATTAGGTTGAAGTCCTTATTATTCCAATCCTGCAAGTAACAAATCTTACAACTAACAAATCTAATGCATGAGGCCTGCATTAACTCCTGCTACTCCTTCCTTCGCCCCCATATTTCTATCTTTTCATCTTCTCCTTATTGGAACCACCTCCCAGGTCCTCCTGCCGTGCCGCTCTAGCAGCGGCTGGCTTCTGGCTATAGCAGTCCCATTTTGGAGCCTGGAGTCATTCGGGAGTGGCCAGGGACAGTGGGAAACAGGAGCGTTGCAGAGAGGGGCTGGTTTCAAGGGCAGAGGAACAGCTGGGACTGGAGGCAGCTGCTGCCAGCCGGGTGAGGACAGAGCCCGCCCTGGGGAGCGGGAGAGTGCAGATGGTTGGCCACAACCCTGCAGGAGCCAGCGAGCTGGAGCCTGAGAAGGCTTAACTGTCCCTGTAGGGCTGAGCTTGGGATGAACAGGTGTTCCCATGGCTGATTGGGCAGCTCAGCTCCTGAGTCGACTGGGCAGGGAACGGAGGCCTTACTTCCTAGGTGAACAGGAACACTTGACCTGCAGCCAGTCAGAGGTTAAGGCAACGTTGAGGGGCAATGCTACTTAAATAGTGGTCCTTACGTTACCAAAAGGTGGGGTCCGGTTGCTCGCCACCCAAAAGCCAATAAAACAGGCCAGCTTGGTGGACAGGAAAGCTTGCTGTATTTCAGATGCCAGCAGCTGGGTGGGGAGGGTGGCATCTGTCCAAAGGCCAACTCCCCTGCCCCCAACAAGCAGGGAGTGAGAGCCTTTATAGATGGGGGTGGGGAGTTACATGCAGCAACAGCACAGTCAGCTCTGAGAGTCATCTTCAGATTGGTCATGGCGCCATCTTGATTGTTTCAGGCGCAGTTCCTCTTCAGTTCCAGGGTCGGTTTACTTCCGTTTTTCCACAGACAAAAGTCAGGCAGAGGACACAGGGGACAAGGACCACAGGGTCCTGCTGTGTTTCACCTAGTGACTGTGAGTGTACTCCGTGCCACTGAGCTGCACAGTTAAATATGGTTATAATAGTGTTTCATTTTATGTTTTACCACAATTTTAAAAAATAGTGAAAAAAATCCTTTGATAAACCTATGAGAAATACTATGATAAATCATAACAGGAAAGAATCTTTTAAAACATGCCTATATATATATATATATAACTGAATCACTTTGTTGTATAGCAGAAAAAAACACACCGTTGTACATCAACGGTACTTCCATTTTTTAAATCGAAAATTAATTAATTAATTAAATTCCATTTCTCTGAGGCCAGTTCTAGGACTTCTGGCAGCTCGTGTCCTGGGACAGTCTGGTCCTTATGTAGTGAACTTCTTCCACCCAGTGGGGGTTTCAGTATCTACAAGTCAGCTCACAGGACGTGGCTCAGAATCTTATCTAAAGGTCCTTGACTCTGCTTAATGACTTCATTAGTACTATTTGGTCTCCTTTGACTGTTTTCCTGAGTTTCCACATGTTCTCACTCCTCTGGTTAAATTTCTTCTTTGACTCAAGTTTTTCCACAGACGAAAGTCAGGCAGAGGACACAGGGGACAGGGACCACAGGGTCCTGCTGTGTTTCACCTAGTGACCAGCATCAGTGGCACCCAGGAGTTTGTCAATATGCAAATTTTCGGGCCCCACCCCCAGACCTACTGAATCAGAACCTGCCTTTTAACAAGATCTCCAGATGATCCCCACCTACAGTCAAGTTAGAGAAATGCTGGTGGAGGACAGCAGTTCTCCAGGTGTTGTTCCCAGACCAGCGGCAGTGGAGAATTCATGAGAAATGCACATTGTCAGGCTCCATTCCCAGACTCTGAGGACGGGGCTCAGCGAACGGTCTGAAGGAGCCATCCAGGCAGCTCTGGGGCACATTAGAGTTGGCGCAGCACTGATTCAGAATATTGTAGCTGTTGTTTAGTTTCTCAGTCACGTCTGACTCTTTGCAACTCCATGGACTGTAGTCCACCAGGCTCCTCTGTCCACGGGATTTCCCAACCAAAATACTAGCGTAGGCTGCCATTTCCTTCTCCAGGGGATCTTCCCGACCCAGGGATTGAAACTGCATCTCCTGCATTGGCAGGCGGGTTCTTAAGCACTGAGCCACCAGGGAAGCCCGATTCAGAGTATACCTATTGTATCTCAGAGTGAGGCAGTTTGGAAGGATCTCAAGAAAGCCGCCCTGATTGTGGCTGGAAGAAAGACCCAGGACATGGGCTCTAGTCGGCTGTATCTGCTCTGTTGCAGCCTCCTGACACACTAACCCACAGAGATCACATCCAAAATCCTCACTTCCCCAATCCTCTTATCCCCCACTGAGCTGAGATTCCCAGGTCGAAGGTCTCTGTATCCAGTATCGGTCATTCCAAATTAGTGTAACATTCAGGCAATCTGGACTCCATGCCCCTCACACCATCGCAAACCAGAAAAGCCAAGATAGGTAACCTAACTAGGGCCTCCCTGCCTTTAAGGACTAAATATAACCTGCTGGAACTTCAGTTGGTCCTTGACCTGTAGAAATACAGGTTCCTCTCCAGAGCTTTCTGGCTTTTCCTGAAGTTTGTATAATCTCAGGGTCCCTTCCAGGTTCAAGTTTCTGTAGCTAAATCAGGTCAGCAGGTGGATAACCTCACTTACTTCTGAATGGAACCCCCTAACTCCCATAGCCTCAACCTGGGCAATGGACCCCGCACAGTTGTGGTGTCTGTGGATTTAGAAACAAAACAAACAAAAAAGAAACCTCCCATTGTGAGTAGCAGACTTTCCAAAGGTCCTGGGAAAGGGGGAAAGGGAAGTATGTTTCAGAAATGCAAATCATTTCCAATTGAGTAACATCATCCCCATTCTTTCTTTTAATTAATTAATTTATTTGGTGGCAAGACTTAATTGCAGCATGTGGGATCTAGTTCCCTGATCTGGGATGGAACCTGGGCCCCTTGCATTGGGAGTGTGGAGTCTTAGCCACTGGACCACGGCAGGGGGAGGGGGGGGTCAGTCCCTATTATTCCCATTCTTAAAAGTCCCAGCACCTACCATGATATCCTAATATGCTTTCCTAACTCTTCTCACCCCTTTCCTATCTTCTCTCGGCTCTTCTCTCCTCCCCCACTGCCCCACCCCATCACCACACTGTTGCTTATTTATAATGCAGAGAAATTTATCTCTTGACACTCACTAAAGTATGCCCTCATTATATCATCGTTTATACCGAGCAGGATATTTTCCTAAATAAAATATTTTCTTTCCTAACAGTAATTCTAGTGTCAACTAAGAGACAAATAGACAGATAAATAGCATGAGTTTTTGCTCCACTAAAGCACACAGCCCCTCCTCCATCCTGTTTCCTCATTGAAACAGTCTTGATCTTCCTTTCTTGTCCCATTTTCTGAATCTAACTCTGAGACCTCTTCTTTCATTTTTATTAATTCAGGTTATTTCCTCTCTTTCATTTGTCTGAGACCAAAATCTCTTTCCTAGCTCTATTATTTTGTACAAGGCTAGCCATTACCCTTGTACATTTGCAAATATGGCAAATACACATTACTGCCAAGAATTATATAACTTTCACCTGTGAATCCTTTCCAAGGTAAGATCTATTCAAAAGGCAAAATTTGGATATTCTCAGTGTAAAGGCTAGAGTTCCCTTCCAAGATCTAAGGGCTTAGGAATTCCAGGGGAAAAGGAACTCCGTCAGCAATTCCGCTCTCATTTTCATTCCCAACACCAGCATCCTAGCTTAGGACCCTCACTATCCTTTCCTCCACCAGTACAACATCATGAATGATGTCCCTGACTGCGTCCCCATCCTACTCACTACCTCCAGGTCCCCACTGACAGAGTCAGCCCTGTGCTCACAAACCTTCAGCAGCTCCCATGGCTGACAGAATAACACTAACATTCCCCCGGCTCAAGTCTTCCACTGAAACGAGAATGGAGTGGTGGAAGGAAATGGGAAAAATAGAAAGCTGGGCAGAGGAGGAGACAGCCCTGGTGTCTCAGCATGGAGGGGGGAAGAGGAAGATCTGGTCTCCATGCAGGACAGTAGAACTCGGGGCACTAGCCAGGAAGGTAACCCAGAGGACGAGGGCCAGACATCCGGGGGCCACCTTGGCTATCACAGGGAGTCAGCTCAGGAACCAGACCTCCGGGCACTCTTCTTATGAGAAAGGCTGGAGTAGGAGCACAAGTTATGATAGATTCAAACCTGGGGCATGGAGAAAAATGAGCCAGGACAAAGACCAGTTTGCCAAGGGAATTGGTACTCTCCAGATGTAGAGAATAAATGTATGGATATCAACGGGGAAAGGGGGAGGATGGACCAGGAGAACTGGGATTGACACATATACACTATGTATACGATATATAAAATAGACAAATAATGAGAACCTACTGTATAGCGCAGGGAACTCTACTCAGTGTTCTATGGTGACATAAATGAGGAGGAAATCCAGAAAAGAGGGGATGCAGGCACACATATAGCTGACTCACTTTGCTGAACAACACAAACTAACAGCATTGTAAGGCAACCATACTCCAATAAAGATTAATTTTTAAAAATCCATGCTAATGCAATGCCTCCATTTGGTCTTGTTACACTCCCCTGGGAGAGGGGTGGGGGAAGCTGTGTGAAAGGCCAGTTTGGGGATCTTATTTCCAGAATGAACTCCAATTGTTTCACTCCTTCACTTGAACAAGGTGTAAGGGTCTTGTTTACCTCCCATAGTCCTGCTTCTTTCCTTGGGTCGTGCTCCTGTGGCCTGTGCTTTGGGACCCATGCTGCCCTAGACAGAAAGTTCTCCAGGGTCAGGTGCTCCACCTTATGGGTCAAATGGCTGGGTGTGGGCCTGCTTCAGCATGTGAACTGTATGTACAGCATCATTTAGATGTTGCTAACGAAGGGCTGGAAGCAGCCAAAGGAACCATGTGAGGGGTTGGGAAGGTGAGGCTAGTTGAGAAGAGTCTTCGGCCATCTGCAGGGGAAATCTGAGGAGTGGAATATTGAAAGGCACAGATGAGATGGAGAGAAAGTCACAGCTATTTGTCCAGGAGGTGATGGGGTGAAGCTCTGGTTGTTTCAATGACGGAACAAAGGATAACATTGCCTAGGGAGACTGGAAAGGAGGATCGGTGTTCTGCGAGGGGGAGCAAGCATTTGGTTTGCTTTTGGTTTGGATTCAGAAAGACCTGGGTTTGACTCCCCACTTGTTATTTCCCAGATTATTGGCTAGTTCCATTTATGTAGCCTCAGTTTCCTCATCTGTGAAATGGGAATCTAAGTACCCACCCCAAAGATTTGTGGGAAGAATAAAATGGGGCTGTTGCCCTGAAAGTATCGAATATCTGGTCCACACTCAAAAAGTGCTGGTTCCTTTCTTCCCTCTCTCCTTCCTTCCTCATGCCCTGCCCTCATTCCATTAAACCAGCACCTAGAAGGCAGCACCTGAGTGCGCGCTATGTTGATCCGACTCTCTGCGTCACTATGGACTGTCGCCCGCCAGGCTCCTCTGTCCATGGGATTGCCCAGGCAAGAGTACTGGAGTGGGCTGCCATTTCCTCCTCCAGGGGATCTTCCCGACCCAGGGATCAAACCCGTCTCTTCTGTCTCCTGCACTGGCAAGAGGGTTCTTTACCACTAGCACCACCTGGGAAACCCAGAAGCCTTCATTGGTAATGAAATAAAAGTACGTTGTCTGCCCCCAGAAGCATGTTACCAACGAACTCTGACAAAGTTCGGAGGATTTGCAAATAGTCATAGAGGAGTTATCTGGAGTGCAAAGAGGAATCGCTGAGAAACCAACTTCATTCCCAGCTTCTGAGGGATTATTCAGAGCAGTGGTGAGTAATATGTATATAAAGATATATATATATACTTTATATATATATAAAGATGACTGGCATCACAATAGCCCCATTCATCACTCAACATTTTCAAAGTCACTCAGAAATTTTTCCAAAACTGAAACCCAGCCCTCTCCCAAGAAACAAGCATTTTGCTAGTTTATCTGTGAAATGATGTCTCCACCATTCCCTGCAGCCCCCCGCTCCCCATCCTGAGTGCAAGACGTTCTTTCTACTGAGCTGCCTCAGAGACACGGCTGGAAACAGTGTTCACATGGAGAGGGTCAGCAGAGACAGGAAATGAGGATTTGCCTGAGATCCAGCCAGGATGTCAAAGGTAACTATTCAAAACTTTGGCAATGGCTCATTAAAAGCAATGAAATAAGGCCATTTGCAGCAAGATGGATGGACCTAGGGATGTCACACTGAGGAAAGTAAGTCAGACAGAGAAGGAGAAATACCATACAACATCCCTTATATGTGGAATCTAAAAAGAAACGCTACAGATGAACTTACAAAACAGAAAGAGACTCACAGACTTAAGAGAACAAACTTATGGTTGCCAGGGGGAGGGATGGAGGGAAGGGAAAGTTAGAGAGCTGGGGATGGAGATGTACGCACTGCTGTATTTAAAGTGGATCACCAACAAGGACCTACTGTCTGGCACAGGGAACCCTGCTCAGTGTGATGCGGCAGCCTGAATGGAAGGGGAATTTGGGGGAGGTGGATTCATATGTATGTATGGCTGAGTCCCTTCACCGGTCACCTGAAACTATCACAATATTATTAATCAGCTATACCCCAATACAAAATAAAAGGTTTAGTACACGCTGCTGTATTTAAAATGGATAACCAACAAAGACCTATTCTTTAGCACATGGAACTCTGCTCAATATTATGTGGCAGCCTGGATGGGAGGGGAGTTTAGGGGAGAAGGATACAAGTATATATATGGCTGAGTCCCTTCACTGTTCACCTGAAATTACCACAACACCGTTAAGTTGGCTATCAGTTCAGTTCAGTCGTCTCCGACTCTTTGCGACCCCATGAATCGCAGCACACCAGGCCTCCCGGTCCATCACCAACTCCCGGAGTCTACCCAAACCCATGTCCATCGAGTCAGTGATTCTATCCAGCCATCTCATCCTCTGTCATCCCCTTCTCCTCCTGCCCCCAATCCTTCCCAGCATCAGGGTCTTTTCCAATGAGTCAACTCTTCGCATGAGGTGGCCAAAGTATTGGAGTTTCAGCAATACCGCAATACAAAATGTTCTTGGTGTTAAAAACATATACTAAATGAAAAAAATGAAAAGTTAAAAAAGAAGCTTTTGAAATGGCTGTGAGTGGTACATGCAAGAAGTCCCCAGAGAGACAGGGCACCCTGTGAGGTACCTCCACCCCCGAGTTCCAGATGCTTCTCACCCACAGAGCTGAGGTGCGTTGTGAGCCTTAAGAGCTGTCACGGGGACCATTTGCTTCAGCTCACTTTTCTGTGGGCATCTACGCTGAGAGCAGCCAGCTGGTGACCCATGTAGGCAGAGAAACAACTTCGCTGGCAGGAAATACACACTGTCTGCGTCTGGCAAAATGCAGCCTCCCACAGGGCCCTTCACGGGGCTGCTCGGTGACTCAGAGAGGAGGGTGTCAGCTTCTGAGTCACCAGCGTTGCCCTGGCCAGCTGGCCTGGCCTCCCCCCAGATCTCCTCCTCAGACCCTGACAAGCTCTCCGTGAGACCACCACCAAGGGCCACCAGGAGGTGCTAGGTTGGTGTTGACAGACACAGAGGAGTACTTCTCACTGTCCTGGTTCAGTGGAATGCTTGGGGCATTTGGCGGCTAACCTAGAAGGACACATTTCTTTATGTTGGCATAATCCATTTTGACTAAGAAATCCATCTGGAGCAGGCTTGAAATTGTCCTCTAGCAAACAGGGTCATTTTGGCAAAGAGGACAAAAAGAAAGGGAGTGGACAGAGAGCCTCTGCTGCAGTGGGGGCCCCTGGTGCGTGTCTTCTGGTCTGACTGCTCCAGACAGAGCAGGACATGACTGAACATCAAAAACAGCCCAGCTGGTCAAACGCTGAACTATACCAGCGTGCGGCATGACACAGACCCAGGGTAAGGGCCTAAGCGTGACCGCAGACAAACTGCGACTCAGCTCAGGACAAGAGGCCCTTGGTTAAATTGTTTCAACTTTCAGCTGGACTTGTGGCTGTGAGTTCATGGAGCTCCAGGAAACACCAGGAAGATAGAACACGGTATGGTACAAAGAGAACAAACCTTTTTTTTCATCAAGTGGTAATATTTATTGAGCAAAGGGATTACAACTTAATGAGGTGGTTATAAATCATATAGTGAATAAATTGATACTATATATGTATTAGTAAAAAATGAAAGTGTTAGTCGCTCAGTCTTGTCTGACTCTTTGTGACCCCATCGACTATATAGCCCACCAGGCTCCTCTGTCCATGGAATTCTCCAGCCAAGAACAGTGGAGTGGGTAGCCATTTCTACTCCAGGAAGTTTTCCCAAACGAGGGATCAAACCTGGGTTTCCTTCATTGCAGGCAGATTCTTTACCATCTGAGCCATCAGGGAAGCCTATATATGTATATAAAATGTGATGCATATATTATATATATTAATCATAATTATTATAATATTTGTATAACTATAATATTTATACACATGTATTATGTGATGTATAGATACTATAAACATGTATAATGTTTACATTATTTCCATAATTTATAAATATATCCTAACTGATGTGTGTGCATGAATATGTATGTACAGTTAGAAACAAGTGCTCTATTTTAAATGTAGATCCCAACTAGCACTCTTTCGTTTGTTGTTTTGTTTGTTTGAGAACGAGCTTTGAAACGTGGGTGGGGCCTTCTCCCTTGGTCTTCTCATAGTAAAACGGGAGCAGTGCATAACTGGCCCACGGGGTTGCTGTCAGCATGAAACCTTACCGTGGACCACATTATTGCCCTCAGTCTTCGTTGCTCACTCATGCTTTGCCGTGGGAGTTTGAAGTGCCCCCTCCCGGCCCACCACCTCCTCCGCATGACTCCCCATGCCCTGACTTTAGATTCAGCCGTGTCACTTGCTTTGACAGATCGAATGAGCTGAACCCCACAGCATACTCATTTCTAGCACAGGCCACGGAGGCCTTGTGTATTTCCTCCTGGTCGCTTGTCCCTCTGTCATGGCCAAGAGAAAAGCATGCCTTGGCTGGACTCCTGGTCCCAGGAGGATGAGAGACACATGGAGAAGAGCCACCTCAATGACCTGAGCCCAGAACAGAACCCTCCTGGTTAACTACAGACCTACAAGAACCACCGAACTGCGCCCAGCCCCACTCAACTTAGGTCAGCCAAACCCCAGACAAGATGAACAAGAACAAATGACTGGCTTTGGTGTTGTTTGCTCTTCTTTCTCTAATTGCTTTAGGTGTAAGTTTAGGTTGTTTATTTGAGATTTTTATTGTTTCCCGACACAAGATTGTATTACTATAAACCACCTTATCTTTGACAAAGGAGGCAAGAATATACAATGGAGAAAAGACAATCTCTTTAACAAGTGGTGCTGGGAAAACTGGATAGCCACTTGTAAAAGAATGAAACTCCGAACACTTTCTAACACCATACACAAAAATAAACTCAAAATGGATCAAAGATCTAAGCGTAAGACCAGAAACTATAAAACTCCTAGAGGATAACATAGGCAAAACACTCTCCGACATAAACCAAAGCAGGATCCTCTATGACCCACCTCCAAGGATATCGGAAATAAAAGCACAAATAAACAAATGGGACCTAATTAAAATTAAAAGCTTCTGCACAACAAAGGAAACTATAAGCAAGGTGAAAAGGCAGCCTTCAGAATGGGAGA
>ML663013.1:5407982-5597982 GCA_007570785.1 Antilocapra americana | reverse complement strand
ATAGACCTGCCATATGACCCAGCAATCCCACTGCTGGGCATACACACCGAGGAAACCAGAATTGAAAGAGCCACGTGTACCCCAATGTTCATTGCCGCATTGTTTACAATAGCCAGGACATGGAAGCAACCTAGATGCCCATCAACTGACAAATGGATAAGAAAGCTGTGGTACATATACACAATGGAATATTACTCAGCATTAAAAAAAAATTCATTTGAATCAGTTCTACTCAGGTGGACAGAACTGGAGCCTATTATCCAGAGTGAAGTAAGCCAGAGGAAAAACAAAAATACAGTATACTAACACATATATATGGAATTTAGAAAGATGGTAACGAGAACCCTGCATGCGAGACAGCAAAAGGAACTCAGATGTATAGAACAGACTCGTGGACTCTGTGAAAGAGGGCAAGGGTGGGATGATATGGGAGAATGGCATTGAAACATGTTAATTATCATATGTGAAATCAATCGCCAGCCCAGGGCTGATGCTCGGGGCTGGTGCACCGGGATGACCCAGGGGGAGGGAATAGGGAAGGAGGATGGAGGGGGGTTCTGGAGGGGGACCATACGTATACCCATGGCGGATTTATGTCAATGTATGGCAAAACCAACACAATAAAGTAAAGAAAATTTTTAAAAATTAAATAAATAAATAAAATCATCAAAAAAAAATAAATAAACTTCCTTGGAAGCAACCTAAATGTCCATTGACACAGGAATGGATAAAGAAGATATGGTACAAATACACAATGGAATGTTACTCAGCCATAAAAAAAGAATGAAATAATGCCATTTCAGCAACATGGATTGAGCTAGAGATTGTCACACTAAGTGAAGTAAGTCAGACAGAGAAAGACAAATATATGATATCACTTCTAATCTAATCTAAAAATGATACAAATGAACTTGTTTACAAAGCGAAAATAGACTTACAGACATCAAAAACAAATCTATGGTTACCAAAGGGGGAAAGGTGAGGGGGAGGGATAAATTAAGAGTTTGGAATTAATATATATACACTACTATACATAAAATAGATAATCAATAAGGACTACTGTATATCATCAGGAACTCTTCTGTAATAACTTATATGGGAAAAGAATCTGAAAAAGAATGGATGTGTATACATGTATAATTAAATCAGTTTCCTGTACACCAGAAACTACCACAACATTGTAAGTCAACTATACTCCAATATAAAATAAAAGCTTAATTTAAAAAATAAATTAGTCAATAAATTTTAAAAATCCCTGCAACAGAAAGAAAAAAAAAAATTGAGGCTTTTTTAAACTGCTGAACCTTGGGATGGTTTGTTAGACAGCATTACTGTTGCAATAGCTAACCAATACACTTGTATCTACACACACACACACACACACACACACACACACACTCATAAGGCACCTCCCTAGAACTAACTGTATAATGGACAGACACGCAGTAAATAGTAATTTCCTTCCTTTTCCCTACTACATTTCAAGCACTGCTATACACTGGGAAGATGGAGAAAAACAAACCCCAAAGAAATCTTCAGGTTGGTGGAAAAAGCACTATAAGACATTAGTTCAAATCCTAAGTCTCTCATAAAAAATTAACAGAAGCCATGGAAAGGGAAAGCAATAAGCAAATTCCTTCTCTTCCTCAGTTTTCCCCTAAAATATGATAAAAGCAGATGTTCTCCCAAAACAGATTTCTATTTCCTGAGACCTTGTTCCATCAGATAATTTTATGAGTTTAGAAAGAATCCTTCATTACGGGGAGAGTTTTGGAGTTGTGTCTGTGTTTTGCCTTAATACTTAGTTTCTGTTGGAGACTCTTCAAGAGGCAGCCTGCTTTTGGTGGGGTCAAAGAATGTTGCATATCCAGCTAAGGTGAGCCTGAAGCAGAAAAGAACTTCAAGGGAGATAAAAGGGCTTCTCCCTTTATCAATGTTGAAGAAAGTAGTTCAAAAATGGACCTATTTTTCTGAAGACAAAAGCATACTCTCCCCAGGCAACAAACCCTCATGAAAGGAAGCGGTTCCTGACAAGGACTTTGTCTGCCCTGGAAGGATCAAATCCACAAGGAGGTAAACACGAAGATCCTGGGGATTTTTACCTCTAATCAGGTAATACCCGTCATTGAACGTTCATCCAGTAATGGGACAGCCCAACAATACCCTTCTTGTCCTTAAATCTCCCCTGCCAGGGCAGCTTTAAGGATCGTTCCTACGCTTTACCCCTTTGAAATGGCCATTCCATGGAGTGCTGTGAGAGTAGCCTCCGCCGGACAGAGAATTACTGGCTCTTTCCTCGTCAGCTCCACAGAACGGCTGTGTGCTCACTGGCAGCAGAGGCCGCTGGTGGGCAGGAGAGTACTGAGATGTGAAGCCTGGAGTCCAGCGGGAGTGATGGGGTCCAGAATACGGCCTGCCCCCACTCCAGCGAGGTCCAGAAGAGGGACCTGGCTTCAGAAAGAGGACTTGGCGATGTGTTGGCATGCTCAGGCTCAGTTCAGGAAAACTCGGCGCCCTGAACGGCACTTCCCTGTCACTCTGATGAACAGAGAATTCCCTTCCAGCCGGATGGCTCTGCCAGCATCATCCTCCTCATACCATGGACCGCAAAACACCCTCCCCTACGTAAGTTCCCTGCAGACCTGCTATTTATTATCAACACAGTGTGATTTTTCATGTTAGGTATCACATCACATGAAACTGCAGCTATTTGACTGACGGAGAGTACAATTTCAAGAGTGTTAATTTTTGGTCAGATTTTGTTTAAGTCTTTATTGAACTTGTTACAATATAGCTTGGGTTTTATGTGTTTTGGTCGCGAGGTATGTGGGATCCTAGCTCCCCAACCAGGGATCAAACTCGCACCTTCTGCATTGGAAGGTGGGGTCTTAACCACTGGACTGCCAGGGAAGTCCCTTGTCAGGTTTTTAATACTCCGTGAAATTCAAGCTTTTTAATAGACTGTTCTGTGCACACATGCATGCATCATTGCTCAGTCATGTTGGATTCTTTGAGATTCTTTAGACTGTAGCCCGCAAGGCTCCTCTATCCGTGGGATTTCCCAGAGAGGAATACTGGAGTGGGTTGCCATTTCCTCCCCCAGGAGGAATTCCTTCCCTACCCAGGTTGCCATTTCTTCCCTACCGAGAGACTAAACCCGCAACTCCTGCGTCTTATGCGTTACAAGCAGATTCTTTACCCACTGTGTCATCGGAGAAGCCCAATACAGTTCTCTAAGTCTTGACAAATACACAGTCAATAACCACACCCACAATCAAGATTCAGAACGCTGCCGGAACCCCCAAAAGTTCCCTCATGCCGCTTCGCAGTCTCCTCCCTACCACACCTAGCTCCGTGAAACCACAGTTGAGTCTGCCATTCCCATTGATCTGCCTCCCTTAGGATGCCAGAGGGATGCGTCATGCCATAGGTTACCTTTTGAGTCTGGTTTCTTTCAAACATCATCATAACTTGAGCCATATCCATGTCTGGGTCTGTACCGGCAGTCTGTTGCTATTTCTTGCTGAGCAGAATTCCAGTTTATGGACTCACCACATTTTTCTCATTCCTTCACCAGTGGATAGGCATCGAGGTTGTTTCCAATTTGGGGTGGTTATAAATAAAGCCACTATACAAATTTGCAAACAGGTTTTTGCATGGGTGACTCTTTTTGTTTCCTTTGGGTAAACACCTAGCAGGGGCTCCTGAGTGGTAAAATATGTGTTTTTAACTTTACAAGAAATGACTGAACTATTTTCCAAAGTGACTGTTCGACTTTGCATTCCCAGCAGATGCTTCTGAGGGAACTGCCTGGTGGGCCAGTGGTTAGGACTCAGTGCTTTTACTGCCATGGCCCAAGTTCAATCCCTGGACAAGGATCTATCCCACAAGCCAGAAAAAGGAAAAAAAAAACAAACCTTCTGAGAGCTCCAGTCTAACATCATCACCAACAATGACCAGACTAGTGGGGACTGGGGATGGTCAGCCATTCCAACAGGTATGGAGTGGCAGCCAATGGTGATTTTGTAAAACTTTGTATTGGAATATAGCTGATTTGCAGTGTTGTATTAGTTTCAGGTATACAGCAAAGTGAATCAGTTATGATATATATGTGCATATGTCTGCTCAGCCGTGTCCAACCCTCTGCGACCCCGTGGACTATAGCCACCCAGGCGCCTCTGTCCATGGGGATTCTCCAGACAAGAACACTGGAGTGGGTTGCCATTTTCTACTCCAGGGGATCTTCCCAACCTAGAGATTGAACCCATATCTCCTGCGCCTCCTACAATGGCAGGTAGATTCTTTTTCAGATTCTTTTCCCATATAGATTGTTATAGAATATTGAGTAGAGTTCCCTGTGCTCTATAGTAAAGTCCTATTAGTTCTCTATTTTATATATAGTAGTGAATATATGTCATTCCCAATTTCCTGATTTATCACTCCCCCCCCCATTTCCCCTTTGGTAACCATAAGTTTGATTTCAAGATCTGTAAGACTGTTTCTGTTTTGTAAATAAGTTAATTTGTGTCATTTTATTAGATTCCACATATAAGTGATATTGTATGATATCTGTCTTTATCTGACTTACTTCACTTAATATGATAATTTCTAGGTCCATCGATGTTGCCGCAAATGGCATTATTTCATTCTTCTTATAGCAAAGATATTCAGATGCCCAAAGAGCACAGAAAAAGACGCTCAACATCATTAATTACTAAAGAAAGGCAAATCAAAACTACGATAAGGTATCACTACACACCAGTCAGAATGACCGTCATCAAAAAATCTATAAACAGTAAATGCTGGAGAAGGTGTGGAGAATAACCCTACATTCTGATGGGAATGTAAATTGGGACAACCATTACGGGGAACAGTGTGGAAATTCCTTAAAAAACTAAAAATAGAGCCACCATATGATCCAGCAATTCCACTCCTGGGCATATACCCAGAGAAAACCATAATATGAAAAAGATACATGCACCCAGTGTTCACGGCAGCACTATTTACAACAGCCAATACAGCGAAGCAGCCTAAATATCCATCAACAGAGGAATGGATGGGTAAAGAAGATGCAGTTCATAGATGATTGTGATTTTAATTTACACTTCCTTAGTAACTACTAATGCTGAGCATTTTTTCATGTTCTCATTTTCTACCCATACAAATTCTTTGGTAAAGTATCTGCTCAACTCTTTTGTCCATTTTTTAAAAGCTAGTTTACTTGTTTTATTATTTTGAATTGTGAGAGCCCTTTATTCAAGTTCTTCATTCACAAAGTTAATACCAGAATGCTAGTTCTTTATCAAATGTGTTTTGCAAATATTTTCTCCAAACCATCTTGTTTTTTCATTTTCTTGAATGAGTGTCTTTTGAAGAGTGTTAAGCTTTTAATTCTGATGAAATCCAATTTATTTCTTTTCTTTTATGGTTCATGCTTTTTGTGTCCTATATAAGAAATCCTTGCCTAATGCAAGGTCACAAAGATTTTCTCCTCTGTTTTCATCTGGAAGTTTTGTAGTTTTAGGTTTTACAGTCACTATGATTCACCTTAGCTAATTTTTGCATAGGATGCAAAGTATGATTCAAAGTTCTTTTCTGGCATACTAGATATCCAATTTTTTTCCAGCATCATTTGTTGAAGAGGTCATTCTTTCTCCATCGAACTTCTTGACATTTTTGTCGAAACCAATTGACCATATATGTGTGGTCTATTTCTGGATTCTGTTCCATTCTATTGATTTATGTGTCTATCCTTTTCCCAATACCACATGGTCTTGATTACTGTGGTTTTATAGTATGTCTCAAAATCAGGTGGGGGAGTCCTCTAGCTTTGTTTTCTGAGTGTATTTTCTTTTTTTGAAACTGTTTTGGTATGTCAGGTCTTTTGCTTTTCATATACATTTTAAAATTAGTTTGTCAATTTCTATAAATAAGCCTGATGAGAGGATGACTTACCCAAGGTCACACAATTCATATGCATTAGAGTCAGCTCAGTCTCCAATCATTGTTATGGATCGAAGTTCATGATCTGACAGTGGGCCCCACACAGACAACTGAAGGAGAGCATCATTATGGCAAGTTCCAGCAGAGCTCTCCCAAGGTCAGGAATACTGGCTCACAATACCTGGGGAAGAAAACCAACGCTGTCTACAGGCACTTAGCCCCTGTCTGGCCTTTTCAAGGCAGGAAGGACAATTGGATATTTGTCTGGAACAAAACAGACGGTCATAGACCCACTGTCTGGGGACCCAAGCTGAAGCCTTGGCTTCCCAGGATTCTCAGTTTTAATAATCCCTTTGCTGTTGATAAGTCTATTCAAGCAAGTTTCTGTCTTGCTTACTGGCTTTGCATTCTCAGTTCCCACTGGAAGGAATCCTAGCGCTGAACTCTCTTCTCTGGTGCTCAGACACCCTTCCCACTCCTTCCAGTCCTCTCCACTGTCTCTACCACTCTATCCTTGGCTGCTGCTTCAAAGCAATGGATGCTCAGGACACAGCCAGGCTCCCCATGCCTGAGTCTATTCCATGGCTGGCCCCCTGCACAGGGCAGCTACTCTTACTGCTATCCCCTTCCCAAATCAAGCCCAGCTTTATTCTTCCCCCTGGAGAGCTTCTATAAAACACCCATTCAAGCAACCCACTACTCCCACAGCTTTTTACCATTGTATATCTTCTTTGCTATCAAAAAAATGAAAACAATGCCATTTGCAGCAACATGGATGGACTTAGATATTTTCATACGAAGAGAAGTAAGTCAGACAGAGAAAGGCAACTATCATATGATATCACTTAACATGTGGACTCTAATAAAACTGACACAAATGAGCTTATTTATAAAACAGAAACAGACCCACAGATCTCAAAATCAAACTTATGGTTACTAAAGGCAGACTAGGATAGCAAGTTAATTCCAAAGTTGGGATTTGAAACCAGATAAAACTGTGTTTGAATCTCAGATCTGTATTTTAGATACTTAATTTTCTATGTTGATGTTTCCTCCTTTGTAAGATGCCCCACAGGGCTGCCAGGAGAACTCAAATGAAAGAAGGCATTTGCAGAGTCTGACACATAGTCATGTGTGTGCAGGTACATAGTCACGCGAAACGCTGGGCTGGAGGAAGCACAAGCTGGAATCAAGATTGCAGGGAGACTTATCAACAGCCTCAGATATGCAGATGACACCACACTTATGACAGAAAGTGAAGAAGAACTAAAGAGCCTCTTGATGAAAGGGAAAGAAGAGACTGAAAAGGCTGGCTTAAAATTCAACGTTCAAAAAAATGAAAATTATGGTATCCAAACCCATCACTTCACAGCAAATAGATGGGGAAACAATGGAAACAGTGGCAGGCTTTATTTTCTTGGGCTCCAAAATCACTGCAGATGGTGACTGCAGTCACAAAATTAAAAGACTCTTGCTCCTTGGAAGAAAAGCTATGACCAACCTAGACATAGCCTATTAAAAACCAGAGATATTATTTTGCCAACAAAGGTTCATAAGGTTGAAGTAGTCGTGTATGCTTTTCCAGTGGTCATGTATGGATGTGAGAGTTGGACTATAAAGGAAGCTGAGTGCTGAAGAATTGATACTTTTGAATTGCGGTGTTGGAGAAGACTCTTAAAAGTCTCTTAGACAACAAGGAGATCAAACCAATCAATCCTAAAGGAAATCAACCCTAAATATTCATTGGAAGGACTGATGCTGAAGCTGAAACTCCAATACTTTGGCCACCTGATGCAAAGAGCTGACTCATTGGAAAAGACCCTGATGCTGGGAAAGATTGAGGGCAGGAGGAGAAGGGATGACAGAGGATGAGGTGGTTGGATGACGTCATAGACTCAATGAACATGAATTTGAGCAAGCTCTGCTGCTGCTGCTAAGTCACTTCAGTCGTGTCCGACTCTGTGTGACCCTATAGATGGCAGCCCACCAGGCTCCCCTGTCCCTGGGATTCTCCAGGCAAGAACACTGGAATGGGTTGCCATTTCCTTCTCCAATGCATGAAAGTGAAAAGTAAAAGTGAAGTCGTTCACTCATGTCTGACTCTTCATGACTCCATGGACTGCAGCCTACCAGGCTCCTCGGTCCATGGGATTTTCCAGGCAAGAGTACTGGAGGAGCAAGCTCTGGGAGATGGCAAAGGACAGGGAAGCCTGGCGTGCGGCAGTCCATGAGTTGCAGAGTCAGACACGACTGAGTGACTGAACAACAACAAGGCTTGCAAAGATTTCCATTGACTTGTGAACAGAAAAGCTCGAGACTGTTTTCCAATGGAAGTGATGGCCAGTGCCTAAATTAGACCATTTTTTTCCACCACCTCCATGATGCCACCCTGATTTAACCACTCTCATGATGGGAGTAAAGAAAGCAAAAGACCTGAACTGTAAGAAAACAAAAAGCAGGACCCTCAGTGGGCAGAGGGCCCAAACGCCTCTCTACCCCCACACACCCTTTATGTGCCAGGGTTGCAACATGAAAATATTTCGGGATGGCAGAAACAAAAACGAGAATACCCAGGAACTCCACTCCTGGGTGTGTAGCCAAGAGAGATGGAAACATGCTCAGGCACAAACTTGAACATGAGTGTTCACGGCAGTGTCGTTCACAAGAGCCAAAAAGTAGAAACAGCCCAAATGGTCATCAGTTGATGCGTCGATAAGCAAAGTGTAACACATCCATACAATGGAATACTGTTGTTTAGTTGCTAAGTCAGGTCTGACTCTTTTGTAACCCCATGGACTGCAGCCCACCAGGCTCCTCTGTCCATGGGATTTCCCAGGCAAGAATACTAGAGTGGGTTGCAGTTTCTTTTCCCAGGGTATCTTCCCAACTCAGGAACCAAATCCAGGCCTCCTGCATTGCAGGCAGATTCTTTTTACCACTGAGCGAGCAGGGAAGCACTACTGGAATACTATTCAACCCTAAAAAAGAAATAAGGGACTGATGCATGTTGTAAGAGGGATGAAATCTAAAAATATTGTGCCATATTTGCATCAGGCACAGAGAGGCAAATATTACATGATTCCATGCATATGAAGGGCCCCGGATAGGAAAATCCATGGAGGGAGGGGTACATGGGAACGGAGAGTGACTGCTAACAGGTACAGGGTTTCTATTTGGGATGATGAAAATGTTCTTGAATTAGGGGTGATGCTTTCATTATTTTTAAATATACCAAAAACCACTACATTGTTTTAGATGGATTTTATACCATGTGAATTATGTCTCCATAAAAAAAATTAAAAAGAGAGAAAAATAGAAGGATAAGTTGTTGCCACTCTGCTCCAGACCCTCCCACATCTCCCTGCCATCCTCACTGGCCCCCTCCGCAGGCCCCTGGCACTGCCCTTGCCCCACAGCTGGTTGCTGGGTAGCAAGAGAGCACACACAGCGGTTGCTATGGTGACATGTGACTGGCCCAAGTCTTGTTTCTGCTCCTCATCTCCAAAGCAGGTGGGCAGCTGCACCCAGGACAAGCACAGATGCATTGATACCACATGGTACCATTGATCTTCATTTCTGCAGGGCATTGCCAGGGCACCGGGGTTTCCAACTGAACCATGGAGCTTCTGGAAATAGTAGCCTAAAAGGTTTCTCTGCCATCTGGTCTTTTAATGACCCTTCAGCTCAAAACACCAAGGCTTCCAGAGAAGCAGTCTGGATTAAAATGCTACTTTTTCTTGCTGGAGCAGCTGCAGAAAGAAAGTTCTGAAGACACAGACAATCTTCAGATTTCTTCATTTCAGGAGTAAGAAGTCCTTCCCCTCAGTAAGAACAACTCCTTATTTTTATATCTGTGGTTTGCACCTTTTTTAATTCTTTTAATTTTATTGGAGTATAGTTGATTTACAATGATGTGTTAGCTTCAGATGTACAACAAAGTGAATCAGTTATACATACACATATATTCAGTCTTTTTTTATATTCTTTTCCCGTGCAGATAATTACAGTGTTAAGTAGAGTTCCCTGTGCTTTACAGTAGGTCCTTACTGGTTACCTTTTTTATACATAGTACGCACAGAGTCGGAGACAACAGAGTGACTAACACACACACTCACTCACTCACCTTGTGTAGTAACCCGATTCCAATTTCCCAGTTTATCCCTCCCCCTCTTCCCTGCTTGGTAACCATAAGTTTGCTTCCTACATCTGCGATTCTATTTCTGCTTTGTACATAAATTCATTTGTACCATTTTTTTTAGATTCCACTATAAGCAATTATCATATGATATGTGTCTTTCTCTGACTTCCTTTCCTTAGTTTGATAATCTCGAAATCAATCTGTGCTGTGCTGTGCTTAGTCACTCAGTCACGTCTGACTCTTTGTGACCCCATGGACTGCCAGCCTCCTCTGTCCATGAGGATTCTCCAGGCAAGAATACTGGAGTGGGTTGCCGTATCCTCCTCCAGGCTAAGTCAATCTATGTCACTGTAAATGACATTATTTTATTCTTTTTATGGCTATGTAATATTCCATTGTACATGTGTACCACATCTTCTTTATCCATTCATCTGTTGATGGACATTTTGGTTGCTTCTATGAATTGACTATTGTAAATAGTACTACAGTGAACATTGGGGTGCATGTATCTTTTTCAGATTATGGTTTTCTCTGGATATATGCCCAGGAGTGGAACTGCTGAATCATATGGCAGCTTTATTTTTCGTTTTTTAAGGGAATTCCACATTGTTCTGGTAAAGAATCTGCCTGCCAGTGCAGGAGACACAGGAGATGCGCATTCAATTCTTGGGTTGGGAAGATCCCCTGGAGGAGGAAATGGAAACCCACACCAATATTCTTGCCTGGGAAATTCCATGGACAGAGGAGCCTGGGGAGCTACAGTCCATGAGGTCACAGAATCCAAAATGACTAAGCGCACACAGACACACATACACAAACACACCACTATTCTCCCTACCAACACCTGCTTTTCAATTCACTCCATGGGGCAGGAGTTATTAGTCCCATTTTCCAGACAAGGTGAGTGAGGCACAAGGGGAACAGGTTTGTTTAGGATCAGCGTCTCACAAAGAGTAGATATTGGTCTCAGAGAGTATTGGAGTCAAAGGGATCTACACATTCTCAAGTCCGAACCCTTTGCTTTGCAAAGGAGAGAACTCAGGTTCAGGGGTCTAAGTGTCTGGTCTGCAGCCGCACAGCAGGACCCAGAATTTGGGTCTTCTACCCCAGCCAGGAGCCCCAGCTCAGCATCTCCAGGAATGAGATCATGTGACAGCACATGCCAGCTACAGCGCTGCAACAGGAAGGGCACCTAATCAAATTCTTGTTAGAATATTGAACTTGGATCTAAACATATAGGGACAACAAAACAGATCCAGGGTGACAGGCATTCTACAAACCAAACGAACTGGACTGTCAACAAGAAGCTCAAAATCCTGGAAGAAAGTTCTCCCCAAAAGAAAGGGAAGACAGTTCTAGAAAAAAAAAGGCAACTAAAGAGACACGATCACTAAATGCAGTGCATGGTTCCTGAATGGACTCCGGGCCAGGACTGAAAATCCCTACAAAGAACAGAAAGAGAAAAGCAAATATGATACATCAACACACACATGTGGAATGTAGAAACAGATGAACCTATTTCCAGGGCAGGAACAGAGACACAGAAGCAGAGAACAGACATGTGGACCCTGGTGGGTAGGGGAAGGAAGGGGAGGGAGGAATGAATTGGGAGAGTATCACTGACAACATACAGCGCCATGTGTAAAATCTCTAGCTGGTGGAAAGCTGCTGCAGAACACAGGGAGCCCAGCTCGGGACTTTGTGATGACCTAGGGTGGGGGGGGTGTATGTACACAAATAACTGATTCACATTGTTGCATGGTATAAACTAACACACTGTAAAGCAACTATACTCCAATAAAAGGAAGACCTTACCTGGGATTGCAGGGGCTATTTAAATATGGACCCTATATTACATGGTGGTCATTTAGTCACTAACTCGGGTCTGACTTTGCACTCCATGGACTGTAGCCTGCCAGGCTCCTCTGTCCATGAGATTCTCCATGCAAGAATACTGGAGTGGGTTGCCATTTCCTTCCCAACCCAAGGATTGAACCAGGGTCTCCTGTACTGCAGGCAGAATCTTTACCAACTGAGCTACAAATATTCAAGTACTGATAAATTTTTTGAGGATCATGGTGATATTGTGCTCATATGGGAAAATGTCTTCATTCTTAGGATTTTGAATTGCTGGGAGGTAAAACAGCAGAATGTCTGCAAGTTACGTTAAAATGCTTCAACCAAAAAAGGGAGAGAGAGAAAAGATAAATGTAGTTAAATGTTTTTTGTTTTTTTTTTTGATATTTTAAAAATTTTATTTATTTTTAATTGGAGGATGATTGCTTTACAGTGTTGTATTGGTCTCTGCCATACATCAAGGTGAATCAGCCATGGGTATACACATATTCTCTCCCTCTTGAATCTCCCTCCCACTTCCTACCCCATCCCACCCCTCTAGGTTGTCGCAGAGCACCATGTTGAGCTCCTTGTGTTATATAGCAACTTTCCATTAATCTGTTTTATATATGGTAATATATATATTTCAGTGCTACTTTCTCAATTTGTCCCACCCTCTCCTGCCCCTGCTGTGTCCATAAGTCTGTTCTCTATGTCTCAGAGTCTCTATTCCTGCCCCACAGATAGGTTCATCAGTATTCTAGATAAATTTTCCTAGATTCCATATGTATTTGTGTTACTATATGATATTTGGTTTTCTCTTTCAAACTTACTTCACTCTGTATAACAGGCTCTAGGTCCACCTACCTCAAAGTCATTCCATTTTTATGGCTGAATAATGTGTCACTGTATCTGTGTACCACAGCTTCTTTATCTATGCATCTGTAAATGGACATCTGGGTTACTTCCGTATGTTAATAACCGACCAATTGGAGCGAAGAGCAAGCAGGTGTTCATCTTCCTGCTTGACTATAGGTTAGAATTTTTTAGAATAAAAAACGAGGAGGTTGTAATTATGCTGCAATAAAAAAATAATAACTGGGATGATAGGAAATGTGTAAACAAATAAGTCCTTTGATTGCACAAAAGTGATTGGAGGAGCTCCTTTCCCTGCCCACTCTGTGACCAGGGTGCTCATGTTGATTCAGGCTCAGACAGTTCTGGAAGGATGGAGGCAGGGCCAGCAAGAAGGATCTTTCATGGTCTTCTCCAGATTGCGGATTTTTTTTTTAATTTGGAAATCCCCAGAGTAGCAGGAACAATGTGTGTGATGCTTTAGTAGCTGCTGCCATCTCGTGGATCTCAGAGTCTCGGAGAGGATGAACGCCAGAACTTCAGGGTCACCTTATGCTAATGAGCGATTCTCCTCCTCCCGGTGGTCCAGTGGCCGAGGAGCTAGAGGCTAAAGTTTTAAGCACTTCTGTTAACTTCCTTCTGGACTGAGCATCAGTGAGACACAGCCTCCATCCCTGAATCCACTCCCCAGGTGCCCAGTGTCTTTTGCCTTTAAAATGACCAAGACTAACAGAACTGTCATTGAGTTTATCCTGTAAAACCAGAGCCAGGGAGCCAGTGAGTGGGATTTTACTGCCATTTGCACATGAGCTTGACTTGCTGGCATTGTTTTCTTGTTTGCAAAGACTATCATTAAATAATGATGTGATATCCTGATGCTGGAAAAGATTGAAGGCAGGAGGAAAGGGGGATGACAGAGGATAAGATGGTTGGATGGCATCACCGACTCAATGGACATGAGTCTGAGCAAGCTCCAAGACATAGTGAAGGACAGGGAAGCCTGGTGTGCTGCAGTCCATGGAGTCACAAAGAGTCAGACACGACTGAGCAGCAACAACTGTCAATACCACCTCTTCAAACCTCTTAACTAGTTCACAGACAAAACTCAGAAAGCAGGGCAGAGAAGGTCCCCTTGATTGAGAGACAACCACAAAAGGGAGATGGGGTGGGCTGCCTTTGGGTGGGGGTGGGGAGAGTGTTAGGAGGAGCTGGAAATGAAAGTAGATTCTGGATTTTCTTTGCAGGCAGGATGGATATGGTGCGAGCTCTGAGGATGTGGGTGCTGGGCTGACTTGGTTGTATATTTCAGTTTTGTGAGGCCACTTCCTATTTGCGGTAACTTGGAAATAGCACCTTCCTAAGGGTTCACTATCTACATGATAATGATAACACATAGGGTTATTTAAAGGACTGAGGATGTTATAGGCAGTGCTTCTCAAACTTGAAGATCTGGGGCTTAAAACATGCACTTTGGGGCCCACCTGCATAGTTTCGGGTTCACCAGGTCCCAGGTGGCATGAAAATGATCATTTCTTTTTCCTTTTTTTGGTGGGTGACATGAAACAACAGAAACTTACTTTCTCACTTCTGGAAGCTACAAGTCCAAGATTAAGGTGTAAGAAGGAGTGGTTTCTTCTTTTTTTTTTTTTAATTTATTTTATTCAAGTATAGTTCCCCAGGTGGTACTATAGTAAAGAATATGCTTGCCAATGCAGGAGACACAAGAGGTGGGTTTGATCCCTAGGTTGGGAAGATCCTCTGGAGGTGGAAATGGCAACTGACTCCAGTATTCTTGCCTGGGAAATCCCATGGACAGAGGAGCCTGGTGGCTACAGTCCATGGGGTCTCAGTGAGTCAGACATGATTGAATACATGCTCACTTTATAGTCAATTTACAATGTTGTATTAATTTCTTCTATACAGCAAAATGAATCATTTATACATATATATATATATATATATATATACATTCTTTTTCACATTCTTTCCCATTATGGTTTATCGTAGAATGTTGAATATAGTTCCCTGTGCTGTAGTGTAGGACCTTGCTTTTGATCCATTCTACCAATGATAGTTTGCATCTGCTAACCCCAAACTTCCAATCCATCCCTCTCCCATCCCCCACCTCTTTGGTAACTGCAAGTCTGTTCTCCGTGTCCATGAGTCTGTTTCGTAGATAAGTTCATCTGGATTATATTTTAGATTCCATATGCAAGTAATATCATATGGTGTTTGTCTTTCTCTTTCTGACTTACTTCACTTAGTATGATCATCTCTAGGTCCATGGATTGCTGAAAATGGCATTATTTCATTATTTTTTTATGACTGAGTAGTCCGAATGTATATTTCTACCTATGTCCCAGGTGATGCTGATGTTGCTAATTTTGGTACCATATTTTGGGAATAAATGTATAAAGGATTAATCATCACAAAAATCAGGTGAGCACCTAGTAGGTAACTAACAGGCAATAAAATGTCTGCCTGACATCTCACTCCACTCCACACTACACACTCTTGTTCCAATATTGATGCATGCATTTCTGAGACCGAAGCTATCTCTAAGAGCATGCAGCAAAGTTCTTCCTAAATGTACTTCACAGCATTTGTGAATGGATTTGTTGCTGTTTAGTCACTAAGTCATGACCACTAGGTTCCTCTGTCCTTGGGATTTCTCAGGCAAGAATACTGGAGTGGGTTGCCATTCCCTTTTCCAGGGTATCTTCCCAACCCAGGGATCGAACCCACGTATCCTGCATTGGAAGGCAGACTCTTTACCACTGAACCACCAGGGAAACCCATTTGTTTTATTGACCTGCCCTAAAGGGTCACCCCACCAGCTCTCCAGGACCCAGACTCACTGACTCCCTGGTCATAACCATCAAAAGAATAGCCAGCAAAATACCTAATAGAGGAGACTGTTTCAAGAGCAGTGTGTGGAGAAGACCTGAAGGTTCAGTTCTTCTACAAACCCAATGAATTAACCAATGATAGGTGAAGCTGCCAAAAGAACTATTTAAAGCAAGAGCCAACTTCAGGCACTTTTGTGGAATTTTAGTCTTCAGCTCAAAGGGAGTTACAGATCCAAACAGGTTTACACAGATCAGGCTACATTGGAAAACTCACATTTTGATAACAAATCAGTTCTACAAAAGACTAAAAACAGACAATAATCAAACACAGCCTCCAAATGCAGGTGACGAGTAAATTCTATGTGTTCATTAAAGGTTTAAAACAGAAGTTCTCAACCCTCGTTGCACATTAGATTCAACAGAGGAGTTTTTAAAAATATTAGTGCCAGAGCCCTCTCACTCCAGAGACCCTGGTTTAATTGGTCTGGGGTGGGGCTCCAGGTAAGGTATTTTTTTAAAAGCTCCCCCAGTGATCGTAATGTGCAGTCAGGAGTAGAAGCCACTATTTTAATATTAGGCAGACACTGCAGGAAATGTGCACATTAGCTAAATAATGCAAATATCACCTAACCCAGGAGTTCCCAACCCAGAATGATGGTGAGAAACACCTGAGGTTGTTTTTTTTTGAACTTCAGATCCCTTGTCTAACTCATAGTCTACTGAATCAGAGTCGTCTTCTACCATGAGGCCAGAACTCAGCATTTTTTCAAAGCTCCCTGCTTCTTTGCAATAGTCAGCCAGTGATCTGTAATACCATTTTTTTTCCCTGCTAGGGGTACATGTCAGCCTCCTCTGGGGTTCAACCCAAGTGAACTAAGTCAGCATGGGGGCTGAGAAATCTGTATTCTAGAAATTCCTCTTCTCTGTGATGTAGCTGTACACCCTGTTAATATCATTAACCAGAGCTAGGACAGGTAAAATAATAAACATACTCTCGGGGCTACTGAGTCAGTTAGCTACTGCTGCGTAACAAAAGATCCCAAAAACGTACTGTCTGAGAGAAAATTTGTTCTCCCACGGTTTCCATGGGTCAGGAATGCAAGTGTGACTTAGCTTGGCCCTCTGGGTCTGGGTCTATCCCATGCTGCACTGAAGGTACCACTGGGGTTACAGTCATCAGTAACTCAGCCAGGGGGTGGATCTGTTTCCAGGCTCACGTAAGTGATTGGTGGCAGGATTCTGTTCCTCTCAAGCTGTTGACTGAGGGCCTCCGTTCCTCACTGGCTGTTGCCTGGAGACCTTCTCCTGATCCTTGCCACATGGAGCTAGTAAACAGAGAAAGCAAACAGAGGGCCAACAAGATGAAAGTCGTGGTTGTTGTGATCTAATCACAGAGGGGGTACTTCATCACCTTTGCAGTGTTGTTTATTGAATTGAGTCACTGTACAACATAAGATGCCACTGCACACCTATTAGAATGCCCAAAGTCCAGACCACTGACACACCAAATGCTGGTGACACTGTGGAGCAGCAGGAATGCCCCCTCATTGCTGGTAAGAACACAAAATGGTGCAGCCACTTTGGAAGACAGTTTTAGTCTTCTTACGAAACTAAACATCCTCTTACCATATGATCCAGCAATCGCTCTTGGCATTCATCCCAAGAAGTTGAAAGCATATGTTCACACAAAAACCTGCACACAGATGTTTATAGCAGCTTTATTCATAATTGTCAAAACTTGGAAGCAACCAAGACGTCCTTCAGTAGGTGAATGGATTAAAAAAAAAAAACTGTGATATATGTAGAGAATGAAATAGTATTCAATACCAAAAAGAAATGAGCCATCAGGATATGAACAGACAAGGAGGAAACCTTAAATTCATATTACTGAGTGAAAGAAGTCTATCTGAAAAGGCTACATACTGTATTATTCCAACTATATGACATTCCGGAAAAAAGAAAAACTGTGGAGACTGTAAAAAGGTCCTTTCAGTGGTTGTGAGGGATTAGAAGGAAGGGAGAGATGAATAGTTGGTGTACAGAGGATTCTTAGGGCAGTGAAAATACTGTGTGTGCAGGATTTCCCTGGTGGTCCAGTGGTTAAGACTCTGGGAGGCTAAGTCTTAGCCTCCCAATGCTGGGGGCCCGGGTTCAACCCCTGGTTGGGGGACTAAGATCCCATGTGCCGCAAGTAAGATCCAGCACAGCCAAAATATAAGTAAATAAATACCCCGTCTGCTACTATAATGATGGATACATATCATTACATAGTAGTTCAAACCCACTGACCAAACTCATATAAACTGTGGACTTCGGGTGACGATGATACATCAGAGCAGGTATATCAATTGCGACAAAGACACCACTCTGGTCGGGGAGGCTGACGGACAGGGAAGCAATGCATAGCGTGAGGGTGAGGATGTCTATGGAAAGTTCTGCACCTCCCTCTCAGCTTTTCTGAGACCTTAAAACTACTCTTAGGGACTTCCCTGGTGGTCCAGTGGCTGACTCCACTCCCCTAATATAGGGGCCTGAGTTCGATCCCTGGTCAGGGAACGAGAGCCCACACTCTGCAACTAAATCCTGGCACAGCCAAATAACTGAAGATTTAAAAACGACTCTTAAATATTTGTTTATCTAAAGAGGATCTTCCCAGGTGGTGCTAGTGGTAAAGAACCTGCCTGCCAATGCAGAAGATGTAAAAGATTCAAATTTGACCCCTGGTTTGGGAAGATCCCCTGGAGGAGGGCATGGCAACCCACTCCAGTATTCTGGTCTGGAGAATCCCATGGACAGAGGAGCCTGGCTGGCTATAGTCCATGGGTCAAAAAGAATCAGACACGACTGAAGCAACTGATCACGCATATTTTTAAAAAATCTTTAAAAATGTTTTAAAGCAAGTCAGTAGACTAGGTCACTCTCAGGGGAAGAGGGTCAGTGGGGACCACTGTGGGAGTCGACGTGACACAGCTACCATGCCCCGAGCACGCAACAGACCCCTTCCAGGACTCTGCACACCTAACTCATGGAATCCTCAGAACACGGTGAGGAGAGGAAACTAAAGCCAAGAGCGGGAGGAAATGTCCTTGAAGCCATGTGGCTGGTAGGTGCAAGGCTGGGACGCCAGCCCCCCACCCACTGCCATGGACCCCCCACCCCTGACTCCCTATCAGGACAGCATCTCCATACAGATCCTGCTTCTACCCACATGTGAGCAGCCGTGGGAAGGAGTGCAGGGGACAGACTGACCAGTGTGTGTCGCAGAGGGCCACGATCCAGTCGTCCAGACAGGGCAGGGACACGGCTCCCTTAACGGGGCCACAGTTGGGAGGTGGCTGCTCGCAGCCAGGCCCACCTCTTCTGCTCCCAAAGGTGAACACCGCCCACCCCCACCCCCTCCCACCTCCGCCCAGCAGAGGCCCGAAGCACTGCCCTAGTTAGCATGAAGAATATTCATGGACTGCTTCTGCCACCCCAGTGTTTCTTAGGAGCCTTGAATAAGCTGGGTTAATAAACTGTCTTTCATTTGCCACCCATCCTTTGGCATGAATTTTGCATTAGGCTGAATTCAGCTCGGTTCCAGCTGACACCATTCTCTGTAAGAGACAACGTGCTCCACTCCTGGACATGGGTGTATTTACAGGAGGATGCCCCCAGGGGTAGGAGAGGGGTTCCCAGGGCCTCTTCAGAGCATTTTTATGAACACGTGGGCCCTCTGTGCTTAGGAATTAAGACTGATGCAGGCCCGCTGGGATTTGTGTTGTTAATGAAGTGGGTGCCTTTCTCTTTGCACTGGGGGAAATGACTAGGCTTTCCCCTGAGTGGCGGGCTTGGGTCAGCGCCGGGGAAGACTGCCCACCTGGAGGAGAATGAAGGGTCAGAAGCGGCCTTGTGAGTGGGGAGAGGCCACAGACACTGTGTCCTCAAGGCTGTGGGCCCCACTGGGTTTAAGTGTCCTCCATGTGGGCCTAAAGTCGGTCCATGGGTCTCCAGGAGGCCCTTGGGGGTTATAATGCATGAGTCTGACCCCTGTGCTCAGAGCAGAGAGCTGCCTACCTGGGGTCCCTATATCTATCACTGAGGGCTGGTAAGGGAGGGCCCCTCAACCACCAACACGCATACCATGATGGATGACCACTCACTCAACAGTCCACGCTGACCACACGGGTTTCATGGGGAGGACGGCAGCCCCATGGGGCTCTGGCACAGACCTGGGGTGGGCCAGGACGCTGCAACTCCAACACACTCCAGCTGGTCCACGGACCACACTTTGAGTAACCGAAGCCAGTTCAGAAGTTGCCAGATGATGCAGTAACTGGCCACTCATGCGGTGACCAGAACAGAGGCATAGCACTGCCAGGGTGCCCAAGGTGCTGCCCCACGGTGCCCTCCTGCCCTGAAGACACCATCCGTTTCTCTTCTTAATATTTATTTATTCATTTATTTGACTGTGCCAGGTCTTAGGTGCTGCACATGAACTCCTAGCTATCACATGTGGGATCCAGTTCCCTTTCCAGGGATCGAACCCCGGTCCCCTGCATTGGGAGTGCTCTTGGCCACTGGACCCCCAGGGAAGTTCCCAACAGCATCCCTTTCCATCCTGACTCTTCCACCTCTCAGTGACTCCACCACTCAGTGACTCCAGGCAGGTCTTCCCAGCAAATGTCCCAGCTGCCACAACAGGCTGGGTACCAATTAATGGGGGAAAAAAATACGAGAGGGTTTAGAAAAGCATAAAACAGAGACATAGTACAAGGTCAAAGAACCACAACCTAGCCTGGAGGTTTGGGGCAATGAGCTGCCCGCAGCATCCTCGCAACCTCGTTCTCATGAAACCCCTTGGTCGCCACTTCTGTCAGTGGCCCCGAGAAGCCCCCTATGCTTGCCAAGAAGCCATGCTGCATACAGAGCTCGTGATGTCATCAAAGTGGTCATCCCAGAGCCGAGAGGCTTCCAAAAGGGATGCCTCCTAGGCCTTCAACTCCTAACTGCTGTGCTTGTTCTTTTAATCCTCCAGCCTCTGAAGAGGTTATGGGGAAAGCATGTCATTTTCACGGATCCTTCCCCAGAGGCTCAGATGGTAAAGAAACCACCTGCAATGCAAGAGGCAGAGACAGGAGTTCGATCCCTGGGTTGGGAAGATCCCCTGGAGAAGGAAATGGCAACCTAATCCAGTATTCTTGCCTGGAGAATCCCATGGACAGAGGAGCCTGGTGAGCTACAGTTCACGGGGTCACAAAAAGTCAAACACATTTAGTTCAGCAACTAAACGACAAATAGCATCTCCTTTGTAGGTAGTGAGGCAAATATGTGTGAGTACTGTCTGCATTTGATAGATAAGGAAACAGAGGGTGAGGAATACAGTTGAGGAGTGAGACCAGACAGAGGGCCACGGATTTAGGAATATCTGGGTGTACCCAGAAATGGGGCTTCCCCAGTGGTTCTGTGGTAAAGAATCCGCTTGCAAGGCAGGAGACATGGGTTCACTGGGTCGGGAAGATCCCCTGGAGGAGATCGTGGCAACCCACTCCAGTATTATTGCCTGGAGGATCCCATGGACAGAGGAGCCTGGTGAGCTGCAGTCTACAGAGTTGCAAAGAGTCAGACATAACTGAAGCAACTGAGCACACACGCACCCAGAAATGCCCAGCACCAAGCAGGCCTGGGCCTCACATACAGTTTCTGCAGCCCTCCCAGCACCAAGCAGGCCTGGGCCTCACATATGGTTTCTGCATCCCTCCCAGGACAAAGCAGGCCGGGGCCTCACATACAGTTTCTGCATCCCTCCCCTGCCATCATCACCCCATCACTACACATACACATCGAGACCCTGTTGGACCTAGTGCCAAGCTAATGACTGCTTGGCAGGGGGTTGGGGAGTGGGGGAGGTGGTGGCACTGGGGGGCTGTTGGCTAGCAGAGACGGCGATAAATCAAAGAAAAATTAAAATACGTACCTTCCCCCAGAAACGTAAAACTGAATGTAGAAATGTTACACTAAAAACAAAAATTGCAAGAAATGCCAGAATATGCCAAACGCCAAGTGAGATTTCGGGTTGCTCAGCCCCTAGGAGTCCCATGAAGGAGACATCCGGGGCTCAGAGGCAAGAAAGGGTTTCTGACCTGTGGCTGTGATCGAGAGGGAGGAAGCAGCAGGTGTGATAGGCGTAGTCTGCGGCTCTGAGGTGCAGTACACAGCACCGGTCAACCCAGCGGGGCGGGGCCCCGGGGCACCAGGCGGCAGCAGGAGTCGGGCGCACTGCCCCCAGAGGTCACCTGAGGACTGGCGCTGAATACTGCAGACAAGCCCAGGGGCAGCCATCCCCTGATGTGCCTGGAGTTTGGGGGCATCCTACAGGGAGAGGTTTGAGCCTGTCTCCCATGTGGGGTTCAGACCTTTACAGATCTGCTTCTGGGCTGGGGGTCCCCCTAGGTCAGGCTGACCTCTGCACTCGAGGCAAAAAGGAGCTGAGAGCAGGGCCAGGACTCTGGAGTGCGCAGGCCAGATGCAGAGAGGCTGGCCAGATGGTCACAGTCCCCACCTGTCTGCCGGTCTGGGGAGAGGAGGACTGGGTTTGGAGGAAAGGACTCAGCCACTAGACACGCACACACACACACACACACCCCTGCACACAGGCATCCTGATGGGAACTCTGAACTAACTCGCGCAGTCGGTTAGCGCATTCAGCTGTTAACCAAAATGGTGGTTCGAGCCCACCCAGGGGTGGTGGGATGAGATTTTTGGCTTCACTGGTGGCTCAACGGGTAAAGAATCTGCCTACAATGCCAGAGACCTGGGTTCAATCCCTGGGTCAGGAAGATCCCCTGGAGAAGGGAATGGAAACTCACTCCAGCATTCTTGCCTAGAGAATCCCATGGACAGAGGAGCCTGGTGGGCCACAGTCCACAGGGTCTCAAAGAGTCAGACACCACTGAGCAACTGACACTATGGTAAACTAACACCAAGAGACATAAGCTCTTTCTCCATCTTCCAGTGAGCCCACTTCAGCAGGAGGGAGGGCTAGACAGAGCCCAGAGTGGAGCCTGAGGTCCGCAGGCAAAGGGCAGGTGATAGGCCTTTGGGGACTCTGTTTAAGCCCAGGACACACCTGTGCCAACCTACCACCTGCCTGTGTCACCACCTGTGTCAACCTATACCTACACACCTACCACACCTGTGTCAACTCACTAACCTGCCGTGATACTGAAGAGTACAGTCACCTTCCTTCTTACAAATGAGAAAGCTTAAAAGACCACCATCCAGTTCCCAGGGCCACTAATTTAATTTAATTAATTTTAGCAAAGCCAAAACCCACACTGCCAAGTGGCTCCATGTCTTCCCAGGAAGGAGCAAGCAGCATGGGAACCAGCATTCAGGAGTGAACACTAATGAAGAAAATAAATTACACTGTTAGAATCCTGATGGGGGAAAAAAAAACATATAGCTTGAACACGCCTGAGGTTTGAATGGATAGCAAACTAGTTAAATTACCTTCCTGCAGGTCAACTCAGGGCATCCTAAAAACTGCAAACTCGAGGTGTTCAGGGAAGTTCTAATGCAAATCAGTTCCCAACCTGCTGCCCTGTTTCCACGTTTATTTCTATTAGCGCTGCCTTGGCTGTGTTGGAAGTTAAATGGCCAGAGGAGACATAGTTAAATTCTTATCCCACAGCCAAGAAGGGCAGAAAACTTTCCCTGACAGCCAAATGCAAACTGATCTCCCATTCTCCTAGTGAGAATATGTCATTTAAAATAAGTTTGGGGGTCAACGTGAAAACCCAAACTTTCTAGGGATGTGGAATGAAGAGTCAAATGTCAGTTTATAAACAGTTCATTCATTCACTTAGGTGCTAAATGTCCTGCCTGGTGTAACTTGAGTTTTTGCATCAGGTATTATCATTTAAGTCCTAGCTGATTCTGGGCCCCTCGCCCACTCGCCAATCACAGCTTCTCTATCGTCACTTATACTTGGGGTTGGTGCTGCCTTTCTTAGGTCCTGTAACTGAAGGAAGTGCAAGATGTGAGCACCAAAAATGCAAAACTTAAGTGAGAGTCATGAAATTTGCCATACAGTTCCCCCTGGATTTGTTTTTCTTAATTTTACAGAATTGGCAATTTTGAGAAAAATCATTATGCCTAAACATTGCGTATTGTTAGAGATCCTGCTCCAGAGTATCTTATCAATTGTTGGGAAATTTTCATATTTCAACAATCTTGTTTCTCGAGAATTGTTTTATTTTTAATACTCTCACTATTGGAAAATAAGAACCTCTGATTTCAAGTTTTGAAAAGCTTTTCCAAAAAAATTTTTTTCTTTCTCAAGTATTGCTCTCTTAGTGGAAATACAGACCAGTCTGACTACTTTCTGGCCTGGAGAAGTTTGTGTGCCCTACCATGTGACCAACTTAACGTTCAGTTCAGTTCAGTTCAGTCGCTCAGTCATGTCCGACTTTTTGTGACCCCATAGATTGCAGCATGCCAGGCTTCCCTGTCCATCACCAATTTCTGGAGCTTGCTCAAACTCATGTCCATTGAGTCGGTGATGCCAACTGAACTATGGACCAACTTAATGTAACTCAAGTCAACTAAGCTCTAGAAAGCAAGCTATAGAGCATGACACACCATGCAAGGTATGTTTATTACTGGCCAGCAATAAACAAGGAACAACCATTTCTCCACGCAGCATGAATCTCCAGAGAGGTATGCTGAGTGCAAAAAGCCAGTCCCCAAAGGTTACATACTGTGTGGTTCGACATCTATAAGATTTCTGAAATGATGTAATGATATAAATGGAGAATAGATTCATGGCTGACGGGTTATGGAGGGGATGAAGGAGAGAAGGAAGCAGGTGTGACTAGAAAAGCACAGCAGGAGGGATGCTTGTGTGATGCACGTGCTGCATCTCAACTGCCTCAATGCCAGTGTCCTGGCCGAGATGCTGCACCAGTGTTTTGCAAGAAGTTCCCAAGGGGGCAACATGGATAAAGGGTACATGAGCTCTCTCTGGATTATGTCTTATAACTGCACATGGATCTGCAATTACCTCAAAACCATAACTTTCATTTATAAAAGCACCACTGGGAATTCTTTTGCCCAGGGGTTAGAACTCCATGCTCTCACTGGTGAGGGCCAGGTTTCAAGCCCTGGTAAGGGACCTAAGATCCCACAAGGCTCATGGTATAGACAAAAAACAAAAAAAAGCACCACTATCAAGAACAGTATAAAGTTTCCTTAAGAAACTAAAAATAGAGTTACCGTATGATCCGGTGATCCCACTTCTGGGCATATACCCAGAGAAAACTCTAATCCAAAAAGATACATGCACCCCAGTGTTCGCTGCAGGGTTATTTACCATAGCCAAGACATGGAAACAACTTAAATGTCTACTAGCAGGCAAATGGATAAAGAAGACGTGGTTCAATGGAATATTACCTGGCCATTAAAAAGAATACAATAATGCCACTTGCAGCAACATGGATAGACCTAGAAATTATCATACTAAATGAAATAAGTCAAACAAAGGTAAGCATCCTATGTTATATGTGGGATCAAAATGTGATACAAATTAACTCATAAAACAGAAATAGACTCACAGACATAGAAAACAAACTTAAGCTTACCAAAGAGAAAGCAGAGGGAGGGATAAACTAGGAGTTTGGAATTAGCATATACCAAAAATAATGTCATAAAGATCTTTTAAATGTTTACAGTGATTGAAAATGTTGAGGTAATAAACGGTCTTTAAAAGTTTACTTAAACTACTTTGTGGTTTAAAGCCAAGAAAATGAAAACACAGTTTCAAATATTTTGAGCATTCTTGAATATTTTTAACATAAAAGAATTCCCTCTGGGAATGTGAGAAAGTACATATAGAGCTTCTTCCACCAGGCCCTGCAGTGGATAAGTTTTCATTGGACATTATTTATTTCATTTATTCTCATACTGACTTTCCAAGACTCAGGTTATGATCTACAGTTTATAGAGGAAATTGCTGCTCAGAGAAGTGAAGTAATTTTCCCAAAGTCACACAGCTAGGAACTGGCAGGTCTGAATTCAGGTTTGTGTGGATTTACAGGGTTTATTTGGCCAGGCCCCAGTTTGTAGGAACTTCATTCCCTGAATACCTGGGACCTCCTCACTGAGAGTGTGATCCTAACCCTTTGATAACCAGGGAATTTACTGGATTTATATATTTTCCATCACCAGGTCTGCCAGCCACTTAAGAAACAGCCATGAATCCCAGAAGTAGAAAAACTTTCCATTGCAAAGGTCTGACTCACAATAGCAAGAAAAGGAAAAAATAAAATCAAAGGCCACAATCAAGTGGAAAACAAATATACTCATTTTTAAAGACACAAATATACATGAGAACTAAATGCAATATGTGATCCTGGATTAGGTCCTGAACTGTGGGAAAATGTTTGAAATTAAATGAAAATGAAATGAAAAACACTAGTGGAAAAATTGATAAAATTTTAATAAAGTTCATTAATTAAATATGGCTCTTCCCTTGTGGCTCAGACTGTAAAGGATCTCCCGGCAATGTGGGAGACCAAGGTTCACTCCCTGGGTCTGAAAGATCCCCTGGAGAAGGTAATATCTACCCACTCCAGTATTCTTGCCTAGAGAATCCCTTGGACAGAGGAGCCTGGCGGGCTACATCCATGGGGTCACAAAGAATCAAACAAGACTGAGGTGACTAAGCACACGTTGATTAAATAACAGTACTGTGTTGATGTTAATTTCTGGCTTTGGGTAATTGTACTGTGGCTTTGTGAGAGGATGTCCTTGTTTCTGGGCTTCCCAGGAGGTGCTAATGGTAAAGAAGCCACCTGCCAATGCAGAAGACATAAGATGCAGGTTTGATCCCTGGGTGGGGAAGATCCCATGGAAAAGGAAATGGCAACCCACTCCAGTATTCCTGCCTGGAGAATCCCACATACAGAGGAGCCTGGTGGGCTACAGTCAATGGAGTCGTAAGAGTCAGACACGACTAAGCAACTAAACCACTGCCATCATGGCAATTCTTTGTAGTTTTTAAACAACTTTTCTCTAACTCTGAAATTACTTCAAAATGTTTTCAATTTAAAAAATATTCTGCGAAATATTCAGAACAGCTATCCAGATAAAACTCCAAGATGAGCATATTCTTACAAAGAAAGGTCTGCAAAAATATCATTCAGGTCCTGTTTTTTCATTCTTTCCTCCTTCCCTTCTCTCCATGAAAACAAAAATTAAAGAATGATTTGGGGGACTTCCTTGGTGGCTCAGCGGTAAAGATAACAAAAAGAACGACCTGGCTCCACTGCTGTTCAGTCGCTAAGTCATGTCCGACTCTTTGCGACCCCATGGACTGCAGCACCCCAGGCTTCCCTGTCCTTCACCACCTCCTGGAGCTTGCTCAAACTCATGTCCACTGAGTCAGTGGTGCCATCCAACCATCTCATCCTCTGTGGCTCCCTTCTCCTGTTACTGTTCAAAACCAACACAAATTCTGCACCAAGACAAGCCCTCTGCAGGTGTAACCTGGTCACCTTCAAAAAATTCTCTCGCATGTATGGCAGAAATCAAACCAGTATTGCAAAGCAATTAATTAATTAATCAATCAATTAATATTAAATAAGTAAATATATTTTAGAAATATTCCCTCGCTACTAAGTAACTGGATTGGGGCGGGGGGCGGGGGGGTGCAGTTCTCCAGAGCAGCAAATATTTCCTGCTGTCAGCATGGGAAGTATGTCTGCAACCCTGCAGGGGTCAGAGCTGCTGCCGTCTTGGCCCAGAATCCAAGTCAGACACCACACAGTGAAGAGGGAGCCCCGGGCACCTTGCCGGTGAGAAACTACAGCACCAGGGAGACAAAGACCAGGGAGCTGGGCTTATGATCAAACAAGAGGGGTCTGGAGGGTTAGCAGAGCCACAGTCTGGAAACGTTTACTACAGAGAGCGTGAGATACCCACCTTCAAGAGAGAGCGATCGTAAACGCCTAGACACGAAGCAACACGTAGAACTGGCTGTCTGGGCTTACGTAATATTTTATGTAATAGAAAACCCTAGAACACCCACAATTCAAGCCACCCCAGCCCTCCCCAGGCTGACCTCCTACAGTGTGATCTTGCACAAAAGCAAATCCAGCCTGCAGCCCACCCCCAGGCTCCCAGCCTGCCTCGGATCCCTGCTTCCAAGTCGCGTGCATTAAAGAGCATCGGAGTCAGGGAAAGCCGCAAGAAGGTGCTTTGTAAATGTATTAGAGGGAGCGTCTTCGCTCTCGGGTTCCTCATCGCCTTGCACGGTATGATAAAGTTTCCGTGATCCTGTCTCTCTTTGACACCTACATATCAACAGTCCCTGCTGCACAGAGCTGACTTCTCTGAACACTCAAAACTGCTTCTTACACCACGCGCACACCCAGAGGACGAGGCCAATTCTCCCCACAAATTTGTAAACTTGTTACCATAGAAACAGGCGCTGGGTGCTTCAAGGGTGGGTCCGCACTGCCACCTAGTGGGTTGTCGGTTATCCTGCAGCCCCCCAACCACACTGCTGGATGACAGATGTTTTTGTTTTGTTTTTTCCTGTTTTCTTTTTTCGCTCTCTAGTGTTCCCCTTCAAGATTTCTGGGATGTTTGCACAAATATCTACTTAAACCAAAGCTCTTTTCATTCTGGTTTTATTTGAGATATAATTGACACACGTACAGCACTGTGTAAGTTCAAGGTGTTGGCTGACTCAATGTAGTGATCATCCATCATCTCATATAGGTAGAAAATTAAAGAAAAAGAAAAAATATTTTTCCTTGTGATGAAAACTCAGGATTTACTCTCTTAACGATTTTTGTGTAACATACATCATTATATATCTTAATCACATATAAATTATATCTATCATGTTGTGCATTACAGCCCAACATTTATTTATCTTATAATGGGAAATTCGTACCTTCTCATCACCTTCATCTACTTCCCTCTCCCTCTACTCCTGTCTCTGGTAACCATACAGCTGATCATTTTTCCTATGAGTTTACTTGTTCAACCAAGTTTTTCGAAGCTATTTGCTTCCCCCATGCAGAAATAGTGTCCGACGTCAGACCAGGCACAAGCATTCTACCTCATTTCCTGAATGCTCTACCCTTCTATTCCATACTGACTCTAAAGAAGTCAGGAGCAGCTGTGGAGGTGCCTTGAATGTCACATACAGTGACAAAGATAAACCAACGCCTGACATGTAGGGGAACAAAACTCATCGGGGATTTAAAATAAGTATCACTTTATTCATTTGTTCAGCTAATGTGGCTTCTACTTCACTAACATAGATGTGCAAGGTGTAGGACTTTTTTATTTGCTTTTCTGTAAATGAACTTGTTACCAAAGACTGTTCAGGGTCTGGTTGTTTGCAGCTCAAAAGTCAGTAAACAGGCCAGTTTGCTTTATTTCAGATGCTGGCAACTGGGGACATCTGTATGAAGGCCAACTTCCCCCAACCCTTGGCAACCAGTGAAGCAAGAACTTTTACAGACAGAAGGAGAGGGCTACATGCAGAAACAGCACAGTCATCCCTGACAGTCGTCTTCAGATTGGTCATCGGTGGTCTGACCAGCCTCATCTTGGTTGTTTTAGGTACAACTAATCTTCAGTTCCAGGGTCCATCTGTTGTCATTTCTCTGAGGCCAATTCTTAGAATTGTGGCAATGCATGTCCTGGATACAGCCTGGTCAGTTAGTTCAGTCGCTCAGTCATGTCCGAATCTTTGTGACCCCATGGACTGCAGCACGCCAGGCCTACCTGTTCAGCAACAACACATGTATACCCATGGCGGACTCATGTCAATGTATGGCAAAACTAACACGATAATGTAAAGAGAAAAATAAATTAATTAATTTAAAAAAAACAACTCCGGGAGTTTACTCAAACTTACGTTCATCAGGTCAATGATGCCATCCAACCATCTCATCCTCTGTTGCCCCCTTCTCCTCCCGCCTTCAATCTTTCCCAACATCAGAGTCTCTTCCAGTGAGTCGGTTCTTCACATCAGGTGGCCAAAATTTTGAAGTTTCAGCTTCAGTGTCAATCCTTCCAATGAACACCCAGGACTGATCTCCTTTAGGATGGACTGGTTGGATCTCCTCAAAGTCCAAGGGACTCTCAGAGTCTTCTCCAATACCACAGTTCAAAAGCATCAGTTCTTTGGCGCTCAGCTTTCTTTATAGTCCAACTCTCACATCCATACATGACTACTGGAAAAACCATAGCTTTGACTAGATGGACCTTTGTTGGCAAAGTAATGTCTGCTTTTTAATATGCTATCTAGGTTGGTCATAGCTTTTCTTCCAAAGATTAAGAAGCTTTTAATTTCATGGCTACAGTCACCATCTGCAGTGATTTTGAAGCCCCAAAAAATAAAGTCTGTCACTATTTCCATTGTTTTCCCATCTATTTGCCATGAAGTGATTAGACCAGATGCCATGATCTTAGTTTTCTGAATGTTGAGTTTTAAGCCAACTTTTTTACTCTCCTCTTTCACTTTCATCAAGAGACTCTTTAGTTCTTTGCTGTCTGCCGTAAGGGTGGTGTCATCTGCATATCTGAGGTTACTGATATTTCTCCCTGCAATCTTGATTCCAACTTGTGTTTCACCCAGCCCAGCATTTCACATGATGTACTCTGCATATAAGTTAAATAAGCAAGGTGACAATATGCAGCCTTGACATACTCCTTTCCTGATTTGGAACCAGTCTGTTTTTCCATGTCCAGTTCTAACTGTTGCCTCCTGACCTGCATACAGATTTCTCCAGAGGCAGGTCAGGTGGTCTGGTATTCCCATCTCTTGAATTTTCCACAGATTGTTGTGATCCACACAGTCAAAGGCTTTGGTGTAATCAGTACAGCAGAAGTATATTTTCCCTGGTATTCTCTTGTTTTTTTGATGATCCAACAGATGTTGGCAATTTGATCTCTGATTCCTCTGCGTTTTCTAATCCAGCTTGAACATCTGGAAGTTCACAGTTGACATACTGTTGAAGCCTGGCTTGGAGAATTGTGAGCATTACTTTGTTAGCCTGTGAGATGAGTGCAATTGTGCGGTAGTTTGAGCATTCTTTGGTTTTGCCTTTTTTGGGATTGGAATGAAAACTGACCTTTTCCAGTCCTGTGGCCACTGCTGAGTTTCCCAAATTTGCTGGCATATTGGGTGTATCACTTTCACAGTATCATCTTTGAGGATTTGAAATAGCTCAGCTGGAATTCCATCACCTCCACTAGCTTTGTTCATAGTGATGCTTCCTAAGGCCCCCTTGACTTCACATTCCAGGATGTCTGGCTCTAGGTGAGTGATCACACCATTGTGATTATCTGGATCATGAAGATCTTTTGTGTACGGCTCTTCTGTGTATTCTTGCCCCCTCTTTTTAATATCTTCTGCTTCTGTCAGGTCCATACCATTTCTGTCCTTTATTGAGCCCATCTTTGCATGAAATGTCCCCTTGGTATCTCTAATTTTCTTGAAGAGATCTCTAGTCTTTCCCATTCTGTTGTCTGGTCATCATGTAGGTAACTTCTTCCACCTGGTGTTTTAGTATCTATAAGACAGCCTACAGGACATGGCCCAGAGTATTATCTATAACCCTTGAGGAAGAACTAAGGGTCCTTGAGAATGCTTAGAGACTACATTATTATTATTTAGTCTCCTTTGACTGTTTTCCTTTTGTTTCCACATTTCTCACTTCCCTGATTAAACTTATTCTTTGACTAACGTTTTCCACAGATAAAAGGCAGGCAGAGGATAGGATGGGGGAGGGCAAGGACTATAGGGCCCTGCTCCATTTCAAGCTTTCTCATTCCATCAGGGAGCAGAGAGTTGGTGTCAATAAATTCAAGGACTCCTGCCCCCATTTCATCCTGAGTCTGGGGGCAGGGGAGGGTTGCATCTTCAGGGTCCACACGCCCCCTCCTGCTCCTCCAGGGCTGTGACCCCCGCCCCCGGGCACAGTGTACCACATCCGCCTGGCCCAGCCATGCTACCCCTCGTGGTCAAAGCCACCCCGTACAGCGCGGCCCTGTCACCCACCCTGGCAGCACAACAGAGGAGGGGCGCTCTCAGGGAGCACCTCCGATTAGCAACCTGTCAACCAATATTTTTCATGCTTATGGACATGACCCAGTCGAGGGTCCTGGCCTATAAAGATGAAAGTAGGCTCCTCTCGTAAGCTCACAGGCTCCTGTGGAGACAGAGCAACAGAGTCACAGCATTTACTGCAAGAAAGACCCAGGTCCACGATCCCTTAGTCAAAATGCGTGGGCCGGAGGGCTTCCCTGGTGGCTCAGTGGTAAAGCATCTGCCTGCAGAGAGAGACCTGGGTTCAGTCCCTGGGTCAGGAAGATCCCCTGCAGAAGGAAATGGCAAGCCACCCCAGTATTCTTGCCTGGAGAATCTCATGGACAGAGGAGCCCGGTGGCTACAGTCCACGGGGTCTCAAAAAGCGGCCAGATGGGTTTGGAATTCTGAATCTGTTGGTTTTAGGAAAGCAATCAGCCTAAAAAGTGTTTATTTCCTACTAGCTGCAGCAGGGTCTGGGATGTCATCTGTGACCAAACACACCCAGATTTCTGTAGCGAAGCTCAGGAGGAGTGAGAGAGAAGTGTAGACGATCGAGAGCTTCGTGGCCGCTCAGGCAGGATTTGCCACCAAGTGAGGTTTAGCCTCGAAAAAGGAAAAAATTCTCAGCATTTTTGTTTGCGATGAGATCGGGAAGTGATACCTGGCCGGATGGTGGGAGGCCAGGTACAGGGACCCCAGTGAGGGCCGCCCGGTGTCTCAGGCATCCTAAAGGGGTCAGCGTTCTGGAACCTTCAAGCCAGGTCTTCCTCAACCTTGGAGCCCTCAGCTCTGCCTCAAAACCACAAGATGCCTCCCCTGACAACCCACCCTGCCCTACGTAAGTTACACTGACATGCCAGTAAAACGTTCCATGTGTTACCTCTCTGATCCTAGTCCTGAAATTCTTTCTTTCTGTCTCTGTTTAGTAGCTCAGTCACGTCTGACTCTTTGGGACCCTGTCCATGGGATTCTCCAGGCAAGAATACTGGAGTGAGTTGCCATTTCCTCCTCCAGGGGATCTTCTAGACCCAGGGAGCAAAGCCGAGTCTCCTGTGTCCCCTGCATTGCAGGTGGATTCTTTACCCGCTGAGCCTTGAGGGAAGCCGCTGAAATTCCTCAACTACAAGCAACATTTTCTCTCTCTGGCACTAGCTGCTATTCAAAGTTTTTCGATCACAGTCACTCACACCCCTGCAAGTATAATCACATCCACCGCTAGTAAGAATAACAGCAAAGCATTCATCAGGAATTTGGTAGGGAGGGTGAAGGGTGTGACTTTAGTCTCGGACACAAAAGGAGAGGAGACGAAACCCAAGGGTGGTCTGGGCTTGTGTATTCTCTCATCCTCAACTCTCAGGATAAAAAGTTGTCTCCTACTCTGGCCAGGAGACAGAATCTTTTTCTGTACATTCATCCTCGAATCAGTGAAACTTCCAAAGCAGCAGTGTAAATATTCATGCAGTAAACAGGGCGGGCGGGAGCCAGATGGAGGGGGTCTCCACAGTTATTTTTGCTTCACTGTCAAAATATTTAACTGATACATAAATCTTTTAAAACACGTTCATTTGGCACTGCATGCAAACATTTCCACGAACATTCATCACCCCTCCTTTGCTAAATGCCACTTCCACTTCAGCGTTATCTTTCTGCACTTATCCAGAAAGGCTGGATCCAAAACCCAGAATATAAGACCCAAAAGGTGGTGCCTGGACTAGGGGGCAGGCCACCCTCTGGACAGCCTTGGCAGGCTGACCCTGGCTCCTGCCCTCCCAGCCTGCTCAGAAATTATCAGGCAAAGCCACTCCTGGAGTTGTAAATAGATGCCAAGGCAATTCGGAGAGCCAGGGGGAGGGCCAAAAGAGCAGGGATATTTCTGGAACATGTCTGTTCTTTGAGGTTGGATAAATCAGCCTGAACTGCTCAGAACTCGATTTCCTGCAAATGAGGGGAATGTAAAACCATATTACTGGTTCAGCACGGGTTTTTTCTCAGGTTTTGAAGACACACACAGCCTAACGCCAAATATATTTTTAATACACTGGAAACGTGTGGTGGATTTTAATGAAAGTGATTAGACCCAGGAAAAGAAGTCGAGGTGATGTGAAGCCCATCCATCTGCCACGCTTCCCTCCCTGCCACCCCATCCGAGGCAGAAGTCAGGTGGAGCATCTACTCAAGTTCAGGGGAACTGCGCCGTGGCCCACAGGGAGTGCCCAGGGCTGTCCCCTGACGCTAAGAGCAAAGCTTCCAGGGAGGCTCCAACTTGTGAATTCCCTTCCATGTAGCAAGCTTCCTTGGTGGCTCAGATGGTAAAGAATCTGCCTGCAATGCAGCCTGGGTTCGATCCCTGGGCTGGGAAGATCCCTTGGAGAAGGGAATGGCTTCCCACTCCAGTATTCTTGCCTGGGAAATCCCATGGACAGAGGAGCCTGGTGGGCTACAGTCCATGGAGTCACAAGGAGTCAAACACAGCTGAGTGACTAACAGGTTTCACTTTCCATGCAGCAAAACCACATAAAGGAACAACTTTACATTCTTCCTTGTCCTAAGCATGGAGGGTGAAACAATGCCTACAGTTCCAGTGTGCCCAGCATAGCAAGATGCTGGTTCAGGCAGGCCAAACAAGGGCCCCCAGGGATGCTCACCTGCTAATTCCCTAACCCTGTGGCCACATGCTTTTACACAGCAAAGGGAACTCGGCAGAAGAGATCTTTTCTAAAGTTATTTTTAATTGGGGCATAATTACTTTACGACACTGTGTTGGTTTCTGCTGTACAACAAAGTGAATCAGCTGTACATACACGTAGATCCTCTTCCTCTTGAGCCTCCCTCCCAATTTACACCCCATCCCAGCCCTCTAGGTTGTCCCAGAGCACAGGCTTTAGATCCCTGTGTCATACAGCAAATTCCCACTATTTTACATACGGTCGTGTACAGGTGTCAGCGCTTCTCTCTCTCTCTGGCCGACCCTCTCTTCCCCCACCGTGTCCACCAGTCTGCTCTCTGTGTCTGCATCTCCACTGCTGTCCTGCAAATAGGTTCATCGGTACCATCTTTCTAGATTCCATATAAATGCATTAATCTATGATATTTGTCCTTCACTTTCTGACTTACTTCATCCTGTATAACAAGGCTCTAGGTTCGTCCACCTCATTAAAATGGACTCAAATGCATTCCTTTATATGGCTGAGTAATATTCCATCGTATACGCATACCACAGCTTCTTTACCCATTCATTTGTTGATGGACACCTAGGGCAGGTAGCGTTAAGCTGAGCATCCTGAGACAGGAAATGGTCCTGGATTATGAGGGTGGGCCCAGTGTCATCCCAAAGGTCCTTACAAGAGGAGGCAGGAGGACCCGAGTCAGCAGTAGGAAAGGTGGTGACAGCAGAGGAGATTTAGAGGGACGCAGGGAGGGGGCCATGAGCCCAGGGACATAGGTGGCTTCAAGAAGCTGGAAACGGCAAGGCAAGAGTCTCCTGTGAAGCCATCAGAAGCAATATAGCCTTGCTGGCACCTTGATCTTGGTCTCTGACCTCCAGACTGTCTTCAACCCTATGGTGGTGATTACTTTCATTATTGATAGCTCTGGGGGTGTTAACATCTTTTATTTGCTCCTTTAAAACCTGTCCACAAGCACCCTTTATATTTTGCTTTGTTGCTTTTCAGTCGATAAGTCATGTCCGAGGCTTTGTGCCTCCATGGCCCCACTAAGCCACCTGGGAGGCCCACCCTCTGTAATTAGACACTCCTTTACAAGTCTCCTCGTTCAAACCGTCTGAATGAATTCCACTTCCTGTCTGGACCGTGACTGATGCATCCACGAGGAGGAATGCTTCTTTCCCTTTGACGAGAGAGACAGAGGCAAGAATGAGCAGAGACGCAGATGGGCTGGGTAGAGAGGAAGCGGACAGGAAGTCGGGGGAGATCACATGCTCGACTCACATTTTACTTATGGAGAAAAGTGACAGCGGCGGTGTTAGCCACTCAGTCGTGTCTGCCTCTTTGCAGCCACAAGGCCTGTCGCCCCCCAGGCTCCTCCGTCCCTGGGACTCTCCAGGCAAGAACACTGGAGTGGTGGCCGTGCCCTCCTCCAGGGCATCTTCCCGACACTGGAATCAAACCAGGGTCTCCTGCATCGCAGGCGGATTCTTTAATGTCTGAGCCACCGGGGAAGCCCTTATAAAGAGAGGTGGAAAATTAACTGCTCAAATGGAATCAAGGCCGTGAAGCGTTGAAGCAAGTGGCCAAAGAAGTGGATGGACCACAGTGAGTTTTCAGAGGCATAAACCACCTCTTTGGATAATTCTTTTTATCGACTGAGCAGCTGAGTCAGGTCACATGCATCTTCAGGGCTTTGCACTGTTCCGCTTAAGAAATCCCAGTGATAGCTAACAGTCAAAATGATGTTCAGGACAGCATGAGTTCATGGGCTGAACAGGGCTCACTGTATTTGTCACAAATGGAGTAACAGTGCTGGGCACCTCAGTGAGGGTCAAATGCACAAAGACTGCAGAGTAAGGGCCCTACCCCTTCATACCTTATCTTGGACTATGTCATGGCTTGAATTATCAGAGGAGAGTTCATGATTCCTAATTCATCATGTATGGATGAGAGGGTTGGACAGTGAAAAAGGCTGAGCACCGAAGAATTGATGCTTTTGAACTGTGGTGTTGGAGAAGACTCTGAGAGTCCCTTGGACTTTGAGGAGATCCAACCAGTCCATCCTAAAGGAGATCAGTCCTGGGTGTTCATTGGAAGGATTGACACTGAAGCTGAAACTCCAATACTTTGGCCACCTGATGCGAAGAGCTGACTCATTGGAAAAGACCCTGATGCTGGGAAGGATTGGGGGGCGGGAGGAGAAGGGGAAGACAGGGGATGAGATGGCTGGATGGCATCACCGACTCGATGGACATGGGTTTGGGTGGACTCCGGGAACTGGTGATGGACAGGGAGGCCTGGCATGCTGCGGTTCATGGGTTCACAAAGAGTCGGACAAGACTGAGCGACTGAACTGAACTGAACTGAATTCATCAAGGGCCAGGTCAACTGACTGTGTAATCCACAAACACACACTCCATGTTCACGCCTTGAGACAACATGGTGTAGCGGGACGAGCAAGGAGTCTGGATGACTTGAGGACTCACTAGGTGAGTTTTGGCAAATCCCTTAAGCTTCTTGCCTTTCCTCTTTCCCATCTGAAACATGAGGACACGTGTGTGTGTGTTCCGTCGCTTCAGTCATGTCCAGCTCTTCATGACCACATGCACTGCAGCCCACCAGGCTCCTCTGTCCATGGGATTTCCCAGACAAGAATATGGTTGGGGGTTGACATTCCTTCTCCAGGGGGTCTTCCCCAACCCAGGGATCGAAACCAGGTCTCCTGTATTGTGGGCGGGTTCCTTACTGACTGAGCCACCAGGGAAGCCCCAAAGGAAGAGTGACTTTCCTTCAAGTGATCTGAGCCTTTGAGCTCTGAGAACCAGAGCTGAGCTGGGAAAAGAAGGGGAGCAGCGTTCGACTCATCCATCCTGGAGCAGCACCTACCGCAGCCCCTGCCGCAGAAAGAGTGCTGAGTGAGAGAATCGTCTCACGCACACACATTGAGAGGATCAGCCTACACAACGGACCCAAACCTGAGGCTCAGAAAAGTTACGTCGTCTACCCAAGGCCACACAGCCAGGAAGCATTCTTCCTTGGTGTTACAATGGCTAGGTGTGTCCTACTCCGATTTTCTTTATTTGAACTTTGATCTACTTGATCAATGGTTGCAACTGACATACATCTACTACTATGAAATATATGGGCTTCCCAGGTGGCGCTGATGGTAAAGAACCAGCCTGCCTGTGCAAAAGATGTAAGAGACACAAGTTCGATTCCTGAATCAAGATGATCCCCTGGAGAAGATATAGACTACCCCCTCCAGGATTCTTTGGCCTCCCTGGTGGCTCAGATGGTAAAGAATCTGCCTGCAGTGAGGGAGACCTGGGTTCTATCCCTGGGTTGGGAAGATCCCCTGAAGGAGGGCATGGCAACCCACTCCAGTATTCTTGCATGGAAAATTCCCATGGACAGAGGAGCCTGGTGGGCTACAGTCCATGGGGTCGCAAAGCGTCAGACACGACAAAGAGTCAGACGAAGCACAGCATAGCATAGCTGATTCACTCTGCTGTACAGCAGAAACTAACACAGCATTGTAAAGCAACGCTACTCCAATAAATTTTTTATTGAAAAAGAAAAGAAATAATCTGATTTTGTAAGATGAGAGACAGTGCTCTCGGATCCACCTGTCTCCAGATGGTTCAGACAGTGAGCAAATTCAGCCAGCCCCATATCCCTTTGCTAAAACCCACACTGAAACAACTCAATAATGAAAAGACGAATAGCCCAATTAAAAACTGGGCAAAGCATCTGAAAAGACATTTCTCCAAGGAAGATATGCAAATGGCCATTAAGCACATGAAAAGATGCTCAACATCTTTAGCCATCAGGGAAACGCAAATCAAAGCCACAGCCAGATTACCACTTCACAGCACTGCTAAGGTTGTCATCAAACAGTCAAATAGTAGGGAGTTCCCTGGTGGCCTAGCAATTGGGATTCCAAGGTTTCACTGCCTTGGCCCGTGTTTAATCCCTGGCTGGGGACAGAGATCCCAAAAGCAGAGAGGCACAGCCAAAAAAAAAAAAAAAACTTTAAAAAGTCAGATACTGCTTTTCCGGTGGTGACGGCCTCCTCACGAGAACATGCCTCTCGCAAAGGATCTTCTTCATCCCTCTCCAGAAGAGGAGAAGAGGAAACACAAGAAGAAGCGCCTGGTGCAGAGCCCCAATTCCTATTTCATAGATGTAAAATGCCCAGGATGCTATAAAATCACCACCGTCTTTAGCCATGCACAAACAGTAGTTTTGTGTGTTGGCTGCTCTACTGTCCTCTGCCAGCCTACAGGAGGAAAGGCAAGGCTTACAGAAGGATGCTCTTTTAGACGGAAGCAGCACTAAAAGTACCCTGTATCAAGATGAACGGGAAACCATCCCAATAAACACGTTTTGGATACAAAAAAAAAAAGTCAGATACTAACAAATGTTGGTGATGATATGGAGAAATTGGGACCCTCACATTGCTGGTGAGAACACACAGTGGCAAAACCACTTGGGGAAACTGTCTGGAGGCTCCTCAGATGGTTAAACATAGACTTCTCATATGATCCAACAGTTCCCCTCCTAGGTACATACCCAAGAGAAATGAAGACGTGTGTCCACACAGAAACTTGTCCCTGAACGTTCATAGCAGCATTATCCGTAACAGCCAAAAAGGTGGAAACACACCAAGTCCCATAACCCAATAAACGAATAAATAAGACGGGATGTGTCCATACAATAGAGCATTATTCAGCCACGGAAAGGAATGAAGTACTGATTCACACTACTCACAGATGAACTTGAAAACCTCCTGCTACGCGAAGGAAGCCAGTCACAGAGGACCGAGTTGTATGCGGCCCGTGTCACGGGAAACGTGCAGAGCAGACAGCTCTGGGGAGGCTGACAGCAGGTGAGAGGCTGCTGGGGCCCGGGGAGGGGAGATGGCACTAAAGGGTATGCGGTCTCTTTTTGGAGTGATGCAAGTGCTCTGAAATTCACTGTGATAGGGGCTGCACAACTCTGAATATATTGAAAGCCACTGGATTGTCCAGTTGGAATGAGTAAGCTATATGGTGTATGAATGATACCTCAATAAGCCTTTAAAAAAAAAAACCCACCATACTGTGCTTGCTTCAGCCACACACATACTAAACTCGGAACGATTTGGGGAGGATGACCATGGCCCATGTGCAAGGGGGCACACGAACCTGTGACACATCCATCTGTTGCCAAGGCCAGACCTCCTCCCCAAAATGCCGAAACCATTTTGGTGTGCTTTGCCTAAAGAGAGAATCCACCAACGTAACTCAATTTTAAATGTTTTCTTTGTTTGATTTCATTCTATGCAAATGTATCATTTAAAGCCAAAAGCACACATTGTTTTTGGGTTTTTTTAGGATATTTTCATTGTGTCTTTTTTTTAATTAATTAATTAATTTTAAATTTTCTTTACATTATTGTGTTGGTTTTGCCATACATTGACATGAATCTGCCATGGGTATACATATGTTCCCCTTCCAGAATCCCCTCCCAACAGACATTTCTCCAAAGAAGACATAAAAATGGCTAACAAACACACATTGTTTTAAAAGCCGGTGTGAGCTTTTGAAAGACACAGTCTGGGTCCCAGACCTGCCCGTGGTTGAACCTTGTGACATTAGGCCAGTCACATCCCCTCTGGGCGTGGGTCTCCTCACTGCAAAGGGGGAACAATGGCGCCTAGGCTACCCTGTAATGGGGTTCAGGCTGCATCTCACCAGGGACACCCTGAGAGGAGGTGAGCGGGGCCCGCTAGTTATATCTGCTCTGTTGTTGCTGTGATATCTGACACTTTGTCACCCCGTGGACTGCAGCACACCAGGCTTCCCTGTCCTACAACCCCTCCCAGAGTTTGCTCAAACTGATACCCACTGAGTCGATGATGCCATCCAACCATCTCGTCCTCTGCCACCCTCTTCTCCTCCTGCTCTCAATCCTTCCCAGCATCAGGGTCTTTTCCAATGAGTCGGCTCTTTGCATCAGGTGGCCAAAGTATTGGAGTTTCAGCTTCAGCATCAGTCCTTCCAATGAATACTCAAGGTTGATATCCTTTAGGATTGACTGGTTTGATCTCCTTGCAGACTCTCAAGGGTCTTCTCCAGCAACAGTTTGGAAGCATCAGTTCTTCCACACTCAGTCTAGAAATACTATTTCTAAAATGCTAAGCAGGGACTTTCCTGGGGGCCCAGTAGCTGGGAATCAGTCCCAATGCAGGCCAGGTTTAATCCCTGGTCAGGGAACCAGTTCCCATATGCTCAACTAAAGATCCCAAACGTCCAAGAGGCTGAAGATCCCACGTGCTTCAGCTAACGTGCTACAACTAAGACCCAGAGCAACTAAACCAAAATTTGTTAATGACGCACTGACAATTTAATTAAATGAAATAAAATGCTAAGCAAAGTGAGGGTACAAGCCAAGTGAACAGCTAAACACAAAGGATGCCTTCAGCTGCAAATAACAGGAAGCACTCTCACAAAACTGCAGATCCTGAAGGACAGTGGGGACCGGGGGTCACGTCAGGCCCCTGCTCAGGTGCGCCCTTCCTGAGCTGCTCTGTCTTCAGACGAGAAGCAAGGTGGCAGCACTGTTTGGCTGTGTATGTGTGGACACTCAGTCATGTCCAGCACCTTGCAACCCCTGGACTGTAGCCCACCAGGCTCCTCTGCCATGCGATTCTCCAGGCAAGAACACTGGAGTGGGTTGCCATTTCGTCCTCCAGGGGATCTTCCCCAACCCGTGTCTCTTGCATCTCCCACACTGGCAGGCAGATTCTTTACCACTGCGCCACCTGGGAACCTTGTAGACTGACACTCGAAGGTCCCAAGGTCTCACATCTTAGAGACTTAGCAACTCAGGAAGCTGAGCAGAGTTCTCTGTTTATCCACTTCCTGAATGTCTTCCTTCAGGGCTGACACATGCTGAGCCCACTTCTAGGTCCTGGAGAGCCTTACATCCCTGGGAGAATCAGATAATGATCAGAAAACAAGGTAAAGACACAGTAATTCCTGATGGTGAACAGTGAGCGCAGCATCCCTCGGGGAGGGGGCTACACAGGGTGGTCTGGGAAAGCACCTCCAGGCAGAGTGTTGGGGAGGGCAGGGTGGGAGAGGACAGATGATGCCGGTCCTGGAGGGCCGTGGACACGAGGAGTTCTGCTAAATTCCAAGAAAAATGTAAAGCCATCAAAGGACGAGCGGGGAGGACATCTGATGTGAAAGACAGACTGAATCACGGCTGTCAAAGGACTCACCTGTCCCGACTCTCAGTTTCCATGCCTGTAAAATGGGATTAAAAAGGGACTTCCCTGGTGGTTCACTGGTTAGGAGTCCACCTACCAGTGCACAGGACACATGGGTTCAATCCCTGATCCGGAAAGACTCCACAGGGCAGGAGCAACTAAGCCCTGGCACCACAGCTCCTGAGCCTGTGTGCCCGAGAGCCCAGGCTCCACAACAAGAGGAGCCATTGCAATGAGAAGCCCAAGCAACTCAACCAGAGAGTAGCCCCTGCTCCCTGCAACTAGAGAAAAGCCAGTACATAGCAAGACCCACCACAGGCAAAAATAAATAAAATAATAAAAAATTTTAAACTGGGATTAAAAATTCCTACCTCTGGACTTCCCTGGTGGTCCAGTGGTTAAGACTCCTCATTTCCACTGCAGGGGGCATGGGTTCGATCCCTGGTCAAAGAACTAAGATCTCACTTTGTATATTTGAAAGATGCTACAGAATAGATGGAGAAGGAAATGGCAACCCACTCTAGTATTCTTGCCTGGAGAATTCCATCCAGAATACATATCAAAAGTTCTCTTCACAAGAAAAAAAAAATTGGTCACTACCTATGGTGGTGGATGTTAACTAGACTCAGTGTAGTGATTATTCCACAATATATACAAATATACAAATACCATTATGTTGTACACCTGAAACTAAAGTAACATTATATATCAATTATCTAAACTTAAATAACTCATTCACAGGATTACAAGGACAAAACATGAAAGTGCAAATGTACATTGCAACCCCACAAAAATATTAGCAACCTCTTCCTCTTGTTTTTGGGGGGAGTTGTCTGCAAGCTACTTTGAAATGCATCAGAAAAATAAGCCATTTTGATAGGTGGGGAGTGTGGGTGGGTGATGGGTATGTATGAAATGAAACAAGTAGAATAAAATGTTAATAGATGAGTCTGGGTGGTAGGTATATGTCTATCCACTGTAAAATTCTTTGCACTTTTAGCTATTTTTGAAATTTTTAGTAAAATTTTGAGGAAGGAAGAGAGGTACCATTTTTTTTTTTTTAAAAAGAATTTGCAAGTGCTTGTGGCCTCCCTCTCCAGTTTCTTTCTTGTCTGATGGCCTTAGCAAGTCACCCCGTAGCGAGTGATTCGGTCCAAAGCGGGATAGCCACCTAGGCTTGAAGTGGGCCCCCCGTGCGCTGGCCTTGACGGCGACAACGCTCCGGGCTTCGCAGGGAAGCCCCGGCTAAACCGAGCCCCGGCCGCTGGAGCACGCGCGGGGCTGCCGCCGCCAGAGGGCGCGCTCGGGGACGCCTCGCCGCTCGCCTGGAGCCCGCGGCCCTGACCTACAGAGAACGGCCCGGAAGGGCTCCGCGAAGACCCCGATGGAGGGAAGGCGGCAGGGCGGCAGGGAGCCAGGTAACGTTGGGCACGTGCCAGTGCGAGATGCCTTCCATCACTTCTGCTCATGATTTAGTCATGAATCCGTCTGAAAACCGATCCGGAGCTGAAGCGCCAAGGATGCAGACGTCACTCCTGGCAGACTCCCTGGCTCTCCCGGCAGCGCAGCCTTTTTCGGGGTCCTGGCATTTCTCCCCAACCCCTGCCCCTCCACAAAGGGGCTCGGAGTAGCTGCGTCCCCAGGGCTGGCAGCACCTCGTGGTGGCTTTCCGTGACCTCACCAGCCTCTGCCCGGAGCCCACCCAGCCCGCCCAGGTCTGCCGGTGGGGCTTCTCCCTGTGGGGTTGAGGGTGGCGGGAAGAGGGAAGAGGAGGAGGGGAGGGGTGGAGGAATGGATGTTAACTCTTCCACAGCTTCATCTGACGGAGACACTTTCAGAGACCGTCTATCTGGTACCCTAGTTACCCGAGATTCAGACATAATATCAATACCTCGGTATTTTTAAGTCATAATCACAGAAAGCCACTCTATACAAACCAGTAGTTTGCTCAGTTTTCTTTTTTGTGTACCCAGAGCCTGCATGGGTGCTAAGTTGCTTAGGAGAAAGTGTTAGTCGCTCAGTCGTGCCCAACTCTTTGCGACCCCATGGATTGCAGCCCACCAGGCTCCTCTGTCCATGGGATTTTCCAGGCAAGGATACTGGAGTGAGTTGCCATTTCCTTCTCGGGATCTTCCCGACCCAGCGATCGAACCCACGTCTCCTGCACTGCAGGCAGATTCTTTACCAAGTTGGGAGCTAAGTCGCTTTAGTCGTGTCCAACTCTTTGTGACCCCATGAACTGTAACGCCCCCAGGCTCTTCTGGCATGGGATTCTCCGGGCAAGAATACTGCAGTGGGTAGCCATTCCCTCCTCCAGGGGACCTTCCCGACCCACAGATGGAATCCAAGTCTCTTGTATTGGCAGGTGAGTTCTTTACCACTAGCACCATCTGGGAAGACCTGAAATCTCAAATACAATCTCAGAAGCCTCTACCCCATGCCCTCATCTCTCCACCCAACAGGGCAACCCAGAGCCTCTGGGTGTGAAGCCCCAAGCCCAGTAGGACTTCTCAAATGTCAGCCAGCTTATCCTCCCCTAGGAAGGAAGAGGGATTCTGCCAGAAAAGTCACCTCCCAACTTCAGACTTGCCAGATTGGGAGGTGAGGAGTTCTGAATCCCATGGAAATTTGGTTAGAAAGGATGGTATGTCCCAGATTTCGCTTGGTGCTTCTTTGGTGTTTAAAAACTTGTATTCACAAGTAATACATGTTAAGCCCAAGAAATAAGATAAGAAATAAGATGAGCACGAAAGCAATTAATTTCATCCATGAACCCATCCTGAAATCAACAGTCCTGTGTTTTGGAGTATACTGCACTGAACTTCTTATTTCTGCACATCTGTTAACACACTTGCCATTTTTCTTTAAAAGTATAAGGTACCTTATTTGTAACTTGATTTTGTTATTTAATAATGATCATAAGTGGCTTTCAATGGTTAAAGGACAATTTTTTAAGGATGAAAGTATGTCTCTCCTACATATGTAAAATGAGCACACGTTTAACATTTTATTTAATTCGCTACTAAGGAGGGAACCATTAAGAGGTAACAAAGGAGGAGTCAAAAGCAGAGACAGGGACTTCCCTGGTGGTACAGAGGTTTAGAACCCACCTGCCATGCAGGGAACACAGGCTCCATCCCTGATCTGGGAACTCAGGTCCCACACACCACAAGAGCGACTCAGCCCGAGTGCCATAACTCCTGAACCACCATCCGCAACTACTGAAGCCTGCGTGCTCTCCGCAGCTAGAGAAAGCCTTCATGCCGCAACGAAGACCCAGCGCAGCCAGAGTAAACACGAGATTTTAAAAAGAAAGCAGAGACGTTTATGAGAAATACTGAAACGGATTTACAAATGAATGCAAAAGTAGGTTCTTCCACTGGAGAGGGGCTGGTCAAGTGAACGGCCACTGGACACAATTAATTTGCATGTCTATAAAGAATTATTTGCATGGCTATCTGTTGTGAGGATACAAAATAGCCCAAAGGCCATTAAATATGAAGAGCCCCTTAGAATCAGAATTGGTTAACCCAGGTGCTTCACTGGTGGTCCAGTGATTAAGAATCTGTCTTGCAGTGCAAAGGACAGGGACTCAATCCCTGGTCCGGGAAGATCCCACATGCCACGGACAGAGCAACTAAGCTCATTCACCACAACTAGAAAAACCCCGAGGGCAGCAATGAAGACCCAGCAGAGCAAAAAAACAAAAGAATCAGTTAACCGAAGTGGCTATGTTTCCCACAATGCCTAGATTTCAACTGAGGCACAAATTTTCTCTTACACTGCATAAACAAATATATGTCCATGCTCTCTTTTTCAGTTCAGTTCAGTCACTCAGTAGTATCCAACTCTTTGCGACCCTATGGACTGCAGCACGCCAGGCCTCCCTGTCCGTCGCCAACTCCCGGAGCTTGATCAAACTCAGGTCCATCAATGCCATCCAACCATCTCATCCTCTGTCATCCCCTTCTCCTACCCAATTCAGTCTTTCTCAGAATCAGGGTCTTTTCCAATGAATCAGTTCCTTGCATCAGGTGGCCAAAGTATTGGAGTTTCAGCTTCAGCATTAGTCCTTCCAATGAATATTCAGGACTGATCTCCTTTAGGATGGACTGGTTGGATCTCCTTGCAGTCCAAGGGACTCTCAAGAGTCTTCTCCAACACCACAGTTCAAAAGCGTCAATTCTTTGGCTCTCAGCTTTCTTTATAGTCCAACTCTCACATCCATACATGACCACTGGAAAAACATAGCCTTGACTAGACAGACTTTTGTTGGCAAAGTAATGTCTCTGCTTTTTAATATGCTGTCTAGGTTGGTCATAGCTTTTTTCCCAAGAAGCAAGTGTCTTTTAATTTCATGGCTGCAGTCACCATCTGCAATGATTGTGGAGCCCAAAAATGTATGTCACTGTTTCCCCATCTATTTCCCATGAAGTGATGGGACCAGATGCCATGATCTTAGTTTTCTGAATGTTGAGTTTTAAGCCAACATTTTTACTTACTCTCCTTTTTCACTTTCATCAAAAGGCTCTTTAGTTCTTCTTCACTTTCTGCCATAAGGGTGGTATCATCTGCATATCTGAAGTTATTGATATTTCTCCTGGCAATCTTGATTCCAACTTGTGCTTCACCCAGCCCAGCGTTTCTCATGATGTACTCTGCATATAAGTTAAAGAAGCAGGGTGACAATATGCAGCCTTGACATACTCCTTTCCTGATTCGGAACCAGTCTGTTGTTCCATGTCCAATTCTAACTGTTGCCTCCTGACCTGCATACAGATTTCTCCAGAGGCAGGTCAGGTGGTCTGGTATTCCCATCTCTTGAATTTTCCACAAATTGTTGTGATCCACACAGTCAAAGGCTTTGGTGTAATCAATACAGCAGAAGTAGATTTTTTCCTGGTGTTATCTTGCTTTTTTGATGATCCAACAGATGTTGGCAATTTGATCTCTGGTTCCTCTGCTTTTTCTAAATTCAGCTTGAACATTGGAAGTTCACAGTTCACGTATTGCTAAAGCCTGGCTTGGAGAATTGTCAGCATTACTTTGCTAGCCCATGAGATGAGTGCAACAGTGTGGCAGTTTGAACATTCTTTGGCATTGCCTTTCTTTGGGATAGGAATGTAAACTGACGTTTTCCAGTCCTGTGGCCATTGCTGAGTTTTCCAAAATTGCTGGCATATTGAGTGCAGCACTTTCACAGCATCATCTTTGAGGATTTGAAATAGCTCAGTCGGAATTCCATCACCTCCACTAGCTTTGTTTGTAGTGAGGCTTTCTAAGCCCCACTTGACTTCACACTCCATGATGTTTGGCTCTAGATGAGTGATCACACCTTCATGGTTATCTGGGTCATGAACATCTTTTTTTTTTTTTTATAGCTCTTCTGTGTATTCCTGCCACCTCTTTAATACCTTCTGCTTCTGTTAGGTCCATACCATTTCTGTCTTTTATTGCTCTCTTTTTAATGGTCACATATTTTTATTATGTTGATATTTCTATAATTTATTTAGCAAACTGTTACTGGACTTCTAATTCTTCATTTGCATAAACAATACAGGGGCATTTCCTTCACTTTGAACATCTTTGAACATTACCTGATTAATTCCTTCAGATAAATTCCCAGAAATGGAAGTCTTGGGTGAAAGGATAGGCACATTTCCAAGGTTTCTGATACCTGATGACAAATGGCCTTTATAAGTCTCTTTCTAACCCACTTTAAATCTGCCCTCAAGTCCAAACTCTCTCAAGTCTGATATAGATTCAGAGACTTTATGCTCCACTGAGGTAAAACAAAGATTGCCAGTTATTCCTCCAGCAAAAATGGGTTTATTTAGGATCAGAAAAGAATTGCCCTTTAGGGTCTGCAACCCTGACGAGCCACAAGCAACCCCACCCTCCCACCCTACCGGGCAAAAACCAGAGGAGCACTCTTATAGCTGGGAAAGGAAGTGGGCGGGCCACAACGACGTCAGTGGCTTTTCATTGGCTGGGTTGTGATGGCCTCTCATTGGCTGAGTTCCTGCGGCCATTAAGAGGGAGTGCTTTCTTCTCTACAGAGCCTGAGAGCTCTCTGATCTGGTCTTCCGACTCTATTTTAATTGAAGTTTCTTTTTATTAGTATTTTAGATGCCCTTTGGCAAGAAATGATTCTTTGCACTGAAATCTCACTCGGTTTCTCAGTAAAATTATTTGCTAATGAAGGAAAATACACTACAGAGTGTGAGATCAATGGAGAATTCAAACAAATGGGCGGATAAAGCACCCTGAAGTTTCCCTCTTTCACGCGTGCTAAGTCGCTTCAGTCGTGTCTGACTCTGCAACCTCGTGGACTGTAGCCCACTAGGCGCCTCTGTCCATAGCGATTCTCCGTGTAGGGATGCTGGAGTGGGTCACCATGCCCTCCTCCAGTGTCCCTCTTTCATAGTCTGCTCCTAATACCCTCTCCTCCCTGTCTCCAACACTACAGAGAACTCCGCACCCCCAAGCACCCTCTCCTCGGAAGCAGAGAGAAAAGAATCCTTCAGAACACTGATACCAGGACTTCCCTGGTGGTCCAGTGGTTAAGACTCCACGCTCCCAGTGCAGGGGACCCAGGTTTGATCCCTGGTCAGAGAACATGATCCCACAAGCGGCAACTAAGACTTGGCATGGCCAAATAAATTAAAAAAAAAAAAAAGACTCTCAGGGTCTTGAGACCCAAGTTTTCCCAACCCTACTTTTTTCCAGTTAGAGTGATTTCCCAGCACTTTTGAGCAAAGTTTGAGGGCTTCTTGTCCTACCAAGCCTGTTATAAAATTACTCTGATAACATCCATCAGGCAAGGTCGCTGGGAGATTTGGACAATGTTGAACTTTACCCAAACCCCATTCTTCCAGCAAACAAAGATGGTTAAGATGTTTCCCCCCAAACTTGTATGTCCCAAAGTCCTTCCATCCTTTTGCATTCTGGGAAACAGAAAGCGTACCACAAAGGACTGTCTGTCCCATCTTGTTGGGGCCCAGCCGGCTGATGCAATCAGCCAGAGCTATTACGGTCGGAACACTGCAAGCCTGCTGCCATATAAGGCGCTGATTACGCGCCAGCCATACATTCGGCTGGCAAATCACCAAAAGGATCATGCGGCGAACATATATCCGACAGGCCAATCACCCACAAGACACGTACTCCCTATATGCCTGTCAGAGCCCCTCCCTTCCTTCCCCCTCCCTCCCTTCCTCCTCCTATATAATCGCCTTGCGCTCAATAAAGTTTTGCAGCTTGATCAGAATCCTTGTCTTGCTGCCATTCTTTGCGCCTCTTGTCCCAACCCTTTCATCCGTTTTCAGGTGGATTCGGAGCCTCTGTTGATTGCTCTGCGGGCCAGAGCGACTGCGCCCAGCTAGCGGCCGGAGCAAGTGGCGCCCAACGTGGGGCCCGAAGACCGCTTGGACAGACCGCCGTCCCCATTGACCAGACCCAGCAAGGAGCACCGCGATTACCCGCTCGCGAGACGACTCCGACGAGACACCCCCCCTCGATGGCGGCATTTGACCAGGTAAGGCTTAATCATGGGACAAGCATGTTCACAAAATGATGTTTTTATTAGCCAGCTCAAAGAATCCCTCAAGGTGCGGAGAATTAGGGTTTGTAAAAAAGATTTAGTTTCGTTTTTTCATTTTATTTTTAAGACCTGCCCCTGGTTCCCTCCAGAGGGCACTATCGACACTCGTATGTGGGATCGTGTCGGAGATTGCCTTAATGACTGTTATCGTGTTTTTGGCCCCCAGACTGTCCCTATCACCACCTTTAACTACTACAATCTTATAAAAGATATTCTCACCAACCAGGGCCATACCCCAGACATTCAGCACCTTTGTCAAGAAGGGCAAAAAATCCTTTCCAGCCATTCCCGTCCCCCCTCTAGAGCGCCCTCTACCCAAGATCTTATACAAAGTGACCCCATACACCCAAATAACTCCAGTGCCGCTACCGTTACTCGCCCCCCCTCACGGGCCCTCTCAAACTGTCCCTCGATTTCTATCAATATTGAGACAAATCCAAATCCTACTGCTATATACCCCGATCTTAAAGACCTAAAAAGAGATAACCAGCACGGACACAGACGATCAGCTGCCCCCTGCTGACCGAGCTAATCTAGAAGATGAGGCAGCCCACTATAACGGCCCTGACTGGCCTCCCTCCTCCTCTGCCCCTGCCGCTCCCGCCACAGCCGCCATTTTAAACAAGCCCGCGCTTAATGCTTCTGCGCCACCGCCCTGTTCAGCCGCCATCTTAGACAGCTCTGCGCTTCCGCCCTTTGTGCCACCGCCATATTTTCCTACCCACCCAGTTACGCCTGCCTCTCCCAACACAGCCCGTCTCTTGGCTCCTATTCTACATAACTCTGAGCCACCACCCGTCAACCAAACTCCCCTTCCCCAAACAACTTCCCTTCAAGAAGCCCTGATTTTCATCCGAGAGGTTAAGGCGGTAAGACAATTTGCAAAGCTTTCCTACCACCCTATAGCATTCCCCAAATCACGGGGAACAGACCTAGACCCCAAAACAATAGACATTTTGACAGCCACCCACCGGGCGCTTAACACCTCTAACCCCAATCTATCCCAAGACTGCTGGCTATGTCTCAGCCAAGGCTCTCCCATGCCCCTGGCTGTCTCCGTTAATACATCAGACCTCAACACCATTGACCAAAACTGCACTCTCGGCCTGCCCTTCAGGGTCCAACCTACACTGTTTTCATTCTCCCCCTGCGTCTACAAGCACCCGCGCAATGATTCCACAGATATCCCCGTTGGCTTCACTGCCTTTACCAACTGTAGCTCCGTGTTTAACTACACCTCTAACCACACCACCCTCCTTTGCCCCGGACCTGGAAAAACGTTCATTTGCGGTAATAATCAAGCCTATACCGCCCTACCCCCCTCATGGACAGGGCTGTGCGCCCTGGCCACCCTGCTACCAGACATAGATATCATTCCAGGAAACGAGCCTGTTCCCGTTCCCGCTTTTGACCACCTTGCGGGACGACACAAAAGAGCCCTAGCCATTGTCCCCTTGCTTGCTGGGTTGGGAATCTCTGGAGCGATAGCTACGGGATCTGCAGGCCTAGGATATGCAGTTCATTCGTATGCACAGCTCTCTAAGCAGCTCATTGATGATGTCCAGGCCATATCCAGCACCATTAGTGATATCCAAGATCAACTAGACTCCCTAGCAGAAGTAGTCCTTCAAAACAGACGAGGCTTAGATCTTCTCACCGCAGAACAGGGAGGTATCTGCCTTGCCTTACAGGAACGCTGCTGCTTCTACGCCAACAAATCCGGCATTGTCCGAGATAAAATAAAAAGGCTACAAGAAGATCTAGAAAAAAGAAGGAAAGCGCTAATAGAAAATCCCTTTCTGACGGGCCTTAATGGACTACTCCCCTATCTCCTTTCCCTTCTTGGGCCCCTGATCACTGTCCTTCTGCTTCTCACCTTTGCCCCTGGGTTCTGAGGCGTGTCACGACACTTGTCAAAGACCAGCTTAACGACATACTAGGGAGACCCATCCAGATCCACTATCACCAGTTGGAAATGCTCGACCATGAAAATTATCAAGGCCCTCTCCCACGGGAGCTGCATGATTCTCGAGAGTCTGCATTGCGGCCCCGTTGCTGCAATGGACATCGCTAGGTGCGCGACAAAGGACCGCAAGGAGGGGCCTCCACCAAAGAGGCCACTCTCGAGCCTCCTGCGAGGTAAGCCAGCTTGCATGGAGGTTGACACCCAAATCCTCCCCTCCAAAAAAGGGTGCCATTTGAGCTCTACGCAGAGCTCAGGAGGAGCTTGGCCACTGCCTCCCCTAGCTGGTCAATGTCCAAACAAAACCAGACTCCTCGCCTTAAAAAACAAAAAGGAGATGTTGGGGCCCAGCCGGCTGATGCAATCAGCCAGAGCCATTACGGTCGGAACACTGCAAGCCTGCTGCCATATAAGGCGCTGATTATGCGCCAGCCATACATTCGGCTGGCAAATCACCAAAAGGATCATGCGGCGAACATATATCCGACAGGCCAATCACCCACAAGACACGTACTCCCTATATGCCTGTCAGAGCTCCCCCCTTCCTTTTTCCCCTCCCTCCCTTCCTCCTCCTATATAATCGCCTTGCGCTCAATAAAGTTTTGCAGCTTGATCAGAATCCTTATCTTGCTGCCATTCTTTGCGCCTCTTGTCCCAACCCTTTCATCCGTTTTCAGGTGGATTCGGAGCCTCTGTTGATTGCTCTGCGGGCCAGAGCGACTGTGCCCAGCTAGCGGCCAGAGCACCATCTGACTTAGATAAGACTTGCTGTCAGGCTCTCTCATTACTCCCATAAGACTCACAGATACCCCAGTTATTACCCGTGATGAGGCCAGACACAGTCCCTCCCACCTCCCATTCTTTGTGATTGCACAAAGCATTGGTCCACCTGAAACTAACTAGACACAGAGGCGAACACTTCCTGTCTGGCTGACTGAGCCACTCTCCTGATTACAAAAACAAGTCCAGTTGTACAATCACCCCATGGATAACTTGTCTGCTCCTCCCTAGACAAGTTTAAGGTTTTTTCTTTAAGATTTTTTTATATGGACAATTGTTTAAGTCTTTATTGAATTTGTTACAGTATTGCTTCTATGTTTTGGTTTTTCCACCACGAGGCACGTGAAAGCTTATGTCCTCAACCAAGAATCAAAGCCACACTCCGTGTATTGGAAAGTGAAGTCTTACCCATGGGACCAGCAGGGCAGGCTCCAGGACTTTCCTGCTCTACCCTACAAGACACTCAAATCTTCAGATCTGGAGTATCCTGCCTATTGCAATGGCTTAAACCAAGTCAGTGACATTGGTTTGATTTTTGTTTGGTTTCATAGAGGAGAGTGAGAGTGATGAGGGACCTTTAACACACTTCTCTTAACTCAGAGTGCAATTCTCTCTCTCCTGAGCTCTCTCTCACTTCCAGAAGGAATCAGCTGAGGGTAATTTCTAGTAACTCTCAGCAAAAGCCGAGGTGCATCTGCTCCTACCAAGGATCCCACCCCAGGACCTCTCTATTTCTTTTCTTTAAGGGGTGCCTCCCACTGCTGAAGTCTCCTGCTGTTAGCACTCCCCACCAAACCCTCAGACTTCCCAGGGTCACAGTGGTAAAGACTCCACCTGCCAAAGCAGGATATGAAGGAGACATGGATTTAGTCTCTGGGTGGGGAAGATCCCCTGGAGGAGGAAATGGCAACCCATCCCAGTGTTCTTGCCTGGAGAACCCCATGGACAGAGGAGCCTGGCAGGCTACAGTCCATGGGGTCACAAAGAGTCTGATATGCCCAAGTACCCTGGTCCCGTCATAGGGCAGAACCTTTGTATTACAAGTTAATCACTAAAGGGATAGTGCCTGTAAGCGTTAATTATACATAATGACCCATCTCTGGGAAGCCTGCCTCCCAGGTAATGCGCATTAAGCTAAAACACCTTTGTTCAGCTCACAAGAAACACCTCCACTAGCTCCACCCAAGACCGGTTGTAGGCAGGAAGGCATTAACACATTCCCCCCCCCCCCCATTCACCTTCCTCTCCAGAGTCTGGTCCGACCAGGTCTCCCCTCTGCTTTTAAGTATAAATGAAGCCTGAATTCTCTGGGAAGATGGTTCCTTGGGACACTGGTCTGCTGTGTTCTAAGTCAGCTGGGCTTTCCCGTAAAGGCACTGCGCTCGCTCCAATAACTCGGCTCACGGTTTACCAGCCTGACGCACAGCGAGCCATAGGAGCGTGATGGGCTCAGAGTCTGGCAATCACGGCGCAAGCTGGCTTTTAAACCCCATCCTCTCCTCGCGCCCTCCGCTGGGCACCCCAGGTCAGGACTCAGCCGGCTTCTCTGCGAGTGGCTTCGTGGCGGAGAAGCTCTGGAATCTTCTGGAAGGACGGGTAGGACAGATGGAGGTGGGGAGAAGGGGGCGTGAAGAGCAGAGGGAGGGTCTTGCAGGCTGAAGAAGGGCTGGAGCAGCGTCCCAGGGTGGGCAGGGAGGAGCAGCCTCTGCGGGCGGGGAGCTGCTGCTGGAGCCCTGCTCCGGGGGGGTCAGAGCGAGGTCCCCCTCAGCCTGAGTGCGCCCAGCCCACACCACCCAGACTGGTCAGGCTGGGCAGCCTGGTGACTCAGAGAGCACAGGCCTAGGAGCCGTGGACTGAACTGGCGCCCAGATTCGTCATCCCTAGAACCTTAGAAAGTGACTGTGTTTGGAGACGGGACCTTTACAGAGATGAAAGTGAAAGTCGTGTTCAGCTCTCTGCGACCCCGTGGACTGTAGCCCAGCAGGCTCCTCTGTCCATGGGATTCTCCAGGAGGAAGAGTGGAGTGGGTGGCCATTTTCTCCTCCAGGGGGATCTTCCCAGCCCAGGGATCGAACCTGGGTCTCCTGCACTGCAGGCAGATTCTCTACCATGTTAACCACCAAGGAAGCCCTTTAGAGGGGTGAATGAGTGAAGTCGCTCAGTCCTGTCTGACTCTTTGTGACCCCATGGACTGTAGCTTACCAGGCTTCTCCATCCGTGGGATTCTCCAGACAAGAATACTGGAGTGGGTTGCCACTTCATTCTCCAGGAGATCTCCCCCAACCAGGGATTGAACTCAGGTCTCCCACATTGTAGGCAGACGATTTACTGTCTGAGCCACCAGGGAAGTCTACTTTAAAGAGGTAAGAAGGTTAAATGAGCCACCAGGGTGGCGCCCTGGTCCCATCTGACTGGCGTCCTTATAAGAGAGACCCCTGGGATGCACAGGCCCAGAGAGGAGGACCTGCGAGGACACAGCTGGGGGCGGCTGTCTGCGAGTCAAGGAGAAGGGTCTCAGGAGAAACCAGCCCTGCCAGCACCTTGCTCTTGGACTTGCAGCCTCCAGAACAGTGAGAAATCAACGTCTGTTGTTTAAGCCCCTGGGTCCTTAGACCGGGTTTTTGTTAGAGCAGCCTGAGCAGGAGTCAGCCTCAGACTCCAAACCTCCATGCATGCCTACTCAGTAGCACGCAAAGGGTCCAACTCTTTGTGACCCAATGAGCTGTTGCCCACCACGTTTCTCTGTCCATGGGCTTCTCCAGGCAACAATGCTGGAGTGGATTGCCAGTTCCTTCTCTAGGGGATCTTTCCATCTCAGGGACCGAACTCACATCTCTTATCTCCTACACTGGCAGGCGGGTTCTTTACCACTAGTGCCCTGTGGAAAGTCCCCAGACCTCCTTGCTGGGTATCAAAGGACTCACTCAACCTCTCTGAGCCCGTCTCCTGATCTGATAAATAAGATAGAAATCCCACCCAGGGCAGCCATGAAGCTGGAGTGAATCGTATGTATGAAACGAGCATCTAATAAGCATGCAGATGTGGACAGAGAGTGTAATCTCTAAAATGAGATACAGGGACTTCCCTGGTGGTCTAGTGGTTAGGACTCTACACTCCCAATGCAGGAGGACGCAGGTTCAGTCCCTGGTCAGGGAACTAGATCACGCATGGTGCGACTAAAGATCTTGCATGCAACAACCAAGATCCTACATGCTGCAACTAAGGCCAGGCGTGGCCAAATAAAAATAAATAAAATGAGGTGCATGTACCTGGGGTAGAGGGGAGCAGATGCATGGGGTGGGGGGAGGAGGAAGAAAAGCTAAGAACTTCTTCATATGTTTATTCTACATCTTCCCAGTACTTGTCCCTTTTTACATACGGTGTTCATGGTGTAATACAGAAACATGTGGGTGTTTCCAATGTATGAAGAAACGTCACCCTTGTACCTTCTTAGTTTGAGCATGGTCTTAACGCACTTTATACATAAATGCAGTGCTGTGTGTATGTGTGTGCACTCAGTCGGACATGAGTAAACAGATTCGCATCTTGTAGGGGTCCATGATTCTTAGACAGACTGACATTGTTTCTGTTGTTTAGTTACTCAGTCATGTCTGACTCTGCAACATCATGGACTGTAGCCCACCAGGCTCCTCTGTCCATGGAATTCTCCAGACAAGAATACTGGAGTGGGTTGCCATTTCCTTCTCCAGGGGATCTTCTTGACTCAGGGATCAAACCTGCATCTCCTGGATTGGCGGTCTTTACCACTGAGCCACCAGGGGAGCCCCAGATGTGCTGATAGAACTGTGCAATTAAAAAAAAAAACCTCTGGAGACCTGTGTAGACCATAACTTGGCCACTAAGATTTCTCTGCCTCCACTGATCTGCCAGGAGAAGGAGGGGGTGTGGCTGTGGCTAGATGGCATCAGGAGGTGGGAGTTTAGTGGAGAAGGGCAGAGTACCTGTGTCCACCTGCCCCTCTGCACAGGACCTTTGGGTGGAAGCTCCACATCTCTCCAGAGAGTCACTGTGAGAGTCCATCAATGAATGAGGGCCTTCTGGGCCCTGGGGGCACCTCACTGGCACAGACATTGGCTGAACATCACTCTTGAGATGGTCCACTTTCAAGATTAATAACAATGTGGTCATAATCAGAACATGGTTAATAATCCACAGTGGGAAAGCTGTGACGAATAGACAAATAGAAACCAGAACCCAGGAAAGGGGAAAGGGATGGGCGCTGAGTGACGGTGCCCTGGCAGCCTGGGCCTGTATGAGGCTGCGTTTGAGGCTCCCCAAGACGAGCAGAGGCGCTCTGATGGGCCAGGGCATGTGGGGGGTAACATTCTTGTTTGGAGAGATAGACGGCTTGGGGCTTCTGTCATTTGGGCATCGTATAAATGTGGCCAGTGCCACAGTCACAGACCAATGAACAGACAAGGCTCTGTGGCTCGCGAGTCCTGTACTTCACGGGATCTCTGTGTGCAGAGAGCTGTGTCTAGAATCCTCACAATGAGGCAGTCCAGGGATCCCCAGAGCAGACCCTGAGCGGGGAGGAAATGGGTCTGCATTCACTCAGTGAGCAGGTTTTATCTATTTAGCCTGAGAAACACAATACAGATCTCTCTGGGTCTGTGATGCTATGTTGCATCCAGGAAAAAAGGCCCAGACTCTGGTTTCATCCAGTTGATTGAAATTCCTGGCTGCGTGACCCTGGACAAGTCACTTAATAACTCTAAATTTCAGTTGCTTTGTCTGTTGTTCAGTGACTCTGTCGTGTCCAACTCTTTGCGACCCCACGGACTGGTGCCCACCAGGCTCCCCTGTCCGTGGGATTCTCCAGGCAAGAGTACTGGAGTGGGTTGCCAGTTCCTACTGCAGGAGATCTTCCCAACCCAGGGGTTGAAACGGTGTCTCTTATATCTCCTGCATTGGCAGGCAGGTTCTTTACCACTGTGAAGCCCTACTGGATTGGGGTCCAGCCTTCATTTTAACTTAATCACATCGCTAAAGATGTCATCTTCAAATATGGCCACATTCCAAGATGCTGGGGGTTAAAGCTTCACCATATGACTTTAGGGGGTAGGGGATACAAATAGCCCATAACATTGAATAAGTAAGAAAAATTCTCTACCATCTGGGAGCTCAAAGAGGTTCTCTGACTCCTATCATTAAAGCATGTTCATGCATGCTAAGTCACTCCAGTTGTGTCTGAGTCTGTCCGACCCTATGGACCGTAGCCTGCCAAGGCTCCTCTGTCCACAGGATTCTCCAAGCAAGGATTCTGGAGTGGGTTGCCATGCCCTCCTCCAGGGGATCTTCCCGACTCAGGGATCAAACCCTGTCTCATGTCTCTTTCATTGGCCGGCAGGTTCTTTACTACCAGCACCACCTGGGAAACCCTATCATCTAAGGCAGCTTTCAAATATATTTTAGGCGCCCTATCTTACTACTTAAAAAAGATAAAAACTCTGATATCTCTGGTTGCAGAAGCAAGAGCAGGAACCCACACCACACCCCCAGGACCTGCAGGGAGTTCTCAAACCCTTATCAGGGCTGTGAGATCTTGAAAACTAGTAACAGCTATGGTTGATGAGGCAATGATTACAGGCCAAGTGCACGTCTAAAAACAGCACATAACTCAGGCAGCAAACACCTGAGACGAGAACTATAATCCCATTTTACAGATGAGAAGGCGAGTACAAAGGAAAAGGTCACTTCCCTTCTACTCTGGAGGCAGGACTTGTGCTGAGCTTTCCTGCGAGCTGCAGAAGTACAAGGTAAGTAATCCTGACTCCAGGGCCATCAAATCTGATGATGATGATGATGGTGGTAATAATGATGCAGAAGCTCTTGAACTTCATCTCCCTGGAGGGAATGGCTGCTTCCTCTGGACCAGGAGTCCCCAACCTCTGGGCCCTAGACTGGTACCTGTTATCAGATCAGTGGTGGCATTAGATTAGCAATAAAATGCCCAAGAAATGGAATGTGCTTGAATCATCCTAAAACCATCCCCCTCTTTCCCGGTTCATGGAAAAACTGTCTCTCATGAGACAGGTCCCTGGTGCCCAAAAGGTTGGGGACTGCTGGTCTCAACTGCTTTCTATGCCAGGGTGCCCATCCTAATGTACGTGCTCTATGTGATAAGATGTCTCCAGTGTTTGGGGAAGGAAACAATGTGTTCATTAGCAAGGAATACTGCTTGCCTAGGCCCCTTTTCTTCAGCCAGTCACAAGAGAGTGCGAGGGAGACAGAATAAAAGAAAGTCTGCTAAAGACTTGACCTAAGCACTCAGTAAACATTAGAGGACAGACAACTCTGGGGCTTTTCACACCACCATTCTTCCTGGGCATCTGACCCCCCTTATACTATACAGCATCAGGCAAATGCTACCAGCTTTCTGAGCTCTGGTTTCCTTGCCTGTAAAGCAGCAGATCCCATAGTGGGTTTTGCACACATCAAATGTGAATGATAACAACTTGCCCAGGACCTGGAATATGTTGGAACCCAGCAGGCATTGCACCCCCGCCCCAACTGCCCCCACCCCGCGACGGCTGCCTGGAGCCTGGTCCTGTGTGTTCTGCACCATTTCCGCCTCGTTGGTAGAAAGCTGAGGACTTTGAAGCGTGGTCAGGTTTACCCTCCTTGGGGCACCGCACTGGGGATGGGATACAGCTCTCTGAAGGCGCAATTAAGCATCATTTGCATTTCATATAGAGAGCAGATGCTCATCTCCATCAAGAAATGTTCCCATACGGCCCTGGCCTCATTGCAAATTCCATCAAGGGCCGATCTTAAAACTCGCAATTAAAGGTGTCCCTAGGCCGCGCCAGAAAAGGAACTGATTTTCCATCTGGCCCAGAGGTTCTTTGTTGCGCTTCAAACAGGAAAGAAGCCGGCCTTCTTGAGTGCAAAGTCCCCAGCAGCTCTCCCTGGCGCGGGGGGGGGGGGGCACCAGCCCCAAGCTCACGTCCGTCTGCACCCACCATCTCCACCTGCGGGCACCCCTGGGATCTTACCCCACCGTCCGCCCACCCCACCGCAGATAAATTTGTGTGCGCGCGCTCAAAGGTGTCTGACCTACCCTAGAGTTGGCTATAAAATGGAGAATCGGATTCCCAGATCATGAGACTTCTTCACACTGAATATGCAAAGGGGGCTCCCCTCGGAGCTGCCAGGAAGGGGTCTTCAGGCAGCCTCCACCCCCGTGACCTGGTTGCTGGTCCAGCTCTCCCTCATCTGGGCCTCCAGTTCACTGTAGCTTTTCCCCAATCTCTCCTGGCCTCGCTCCTTCACTCTGATTCCTGACCGCGCCGGCTTCCCTCACCCCCACCCACCTGCCTCCGCAACTGGCCCTCCCCTTCCCGGCCTGCGTCCCCCATCGGGGAACGCAACCAAGGCTCTGCCCACGTCTCAGCCGCCTTCCCGAGGACCGGCCGCGCCCACCTGCCTCCCGGCGAGCTCGCCCTGCTGCGCTGGTGGGAGAGCTCAGCCGCGGTCGGGCCGTGTTTCCCAGAAGTGGCCGTCAGAGGGCGCCGGTTACCTCCCGTGCCCGCCCTCCGGCCTCCCAGCGCAATGCCTAACTCGGCTCAATCCCCTCCTGCGCCGCCCGCTCAGCCTGCCCCCTAAGCAGGGAGGGATCCGGGTCTCCCCTGACTTTCTCCTTTCATCGCAAGATCGTCTCCTTTTTCATCAGGGCTCGCCTGGGCTCTGAAACCCTTCACTGGAAGTGTGAACCGGCTATATTCCTTGTCCTGTCTGAACCCCACGCTCCTTAAATGTAAACCGGTGGATCGGGTGTGGTCACAGCCCATTCGCTGGCTGTTCGATGATTCCATGAGATCAGTAGAAAAGTCTCTTTCCCCTTTCTGGAAGGCAGGGAATGTCTTGGAGGGGGTGAGCCAGAAACAGCCCATCTCTCCTTTTGTTGTTTACGTCGTTAAATCGTGTCTGACTCTTTGGTGACCCCATGGACTGTAGCTCGCCAGGCTCCTCTGTCCATGGGATTCTTCAGTGTTCTTCAAGGATGCTGGAGTGGGTTGCCATTTCCTCCTCCAGGGGATCTTCCGGACCCAGGGATTGAACCTGTGTCTCCTGCACTGGCAGGCAGATTCTTTACCACCTGAGCCGCCAGGGAAGGTCCCATCTTGCCTTTGTGTCTCTTCTAACTGTCCCAGGACTTCCCAGCGAACGTCCTCTCAAGGTTTGTTGGCCTGAAATACGCCATACGCCTTTATCTGCACCCACCAAAGAGTTTGGGCCTCCATGACTGACTTGACTCTATCAGAATTGTTCCCCTCTGGCTGGGGCCGAGATGAACGCCCCTTGAAGCCCAAAGCTGACTGAAGGAGGACAGATGGGTGTTCTGATCCAAAGAGAAAGGGCGGGTGGGTGAGAAATGAACGTCGAGTGGGCAACTGGCAAACTTCTGGTCCCCAGATCCCACATGGCTGTAGGGCTCTTTCCACCAGATTTTTTCAGATCACGCCTAAACACCCATCCATGTGTTGCAGGCAAAGTTTGGCAGGAAGTGGCAGAAGGTAGCATCCCACCAATGTTCTGATCTGTGCCTCTGACGTCAGTAGCACAAAGGGTGAAAAACAGCTCAATCAGCTTTCCTGCTGGTTGCATAAACTCGGAAGTGGCTTTTTGAAAGGTGGCTTTAGGAGACCCAGGAGAGGAGGGCACACTTCCCTGCTGTGAGTCCATGGACCAGGATCTGGACTGTGCATGCCCCTGCTGGGTTTCTTGGCTACAGCCCTTCAGATGCCCTCCACGTATGCTCCACAGCAGAGAATCCCATTCACTACCTTTTCAGCTGGGAAAAGAGCCTGAGAGGGTGATTCCAATCAGGCCAGTTGGTTTAACCTATGAAATCAGGTGGTAAGCATTTGAAAAAAAAAATCCGTCGTTTTTTTTTTTTAAATTCATTTTATGTTTGGCTGCACTGGGTCTTCATTGCTCCATGGGCTTTCTCTAGTTGAGGCAAGTGGGAGCTATTCTTCTTTGTGGTGCACAGGCTTCTCATTTTGGTGGCTTCTCTGTTTGCAGAGCACAGCCTCTAGGCACACGGGTTTCAGTAGGTGCGGCTCATGGGCTTAGCTGCTCCTCAGCATGTGGGATCTTCCTAAACCAGGGATCGAACCTGTGTGCCCTGCATTGGCAGGTGGAGGCTTATCCACTGTACCATCAAGGGGGTCCAAATGTGTTCTCTGCCGTCAGTCCCCAGACACAGCAGGCTCTAAGGAGCCACCACCGTGGCACCCCAAGCCTTGTTAGGTCAATTTGTGGCAAGCCGTTGAGCTCTGGTGGCAGGAAGTGGATCTCCTTTGAACCCAGCCCAGTCGGGTTCAAAGGGGGAGCCTCAGCCCAGTTTTCCTGTGATCCGTAGGGCTGGGGCAGGGGCCTCTGGACTGGGGTAAGGGAAGACACTTGGCGGAGGGGCAGGCTGGGGGTGGGAACCTTCTCCCTGGTAGGGACTCCTGGCACAGTTCTCCTTGCCCTTATACGGGTACATAAATGAGAGAGGGATGCTTCCTGCCTCAGAACTTGGTACCTGAATATGATACCTGGACCTGCTTCAGCCACCCTCTGGCCACGCAGAGACCGTAGCCTAGGAATGGTTCAGACACATGGAGAAGTGGGAGGCCAGGAGACTCACAGAGAAGCAGAACTGGAGAAGGTGTCCCCGCCTGTCCTGCCTATGACCCTTCTGTTATGCTGGCTTAATTGAGGTTGGCCTTGTAGACACCTGTGTGGCACGCTGTGTGTGCTTCATCAAGTTGATTAATATGGCGCCATCCCTACTGGGGCCCATATATTTATCTATAGTGGCAGCTAATAGAATTGTGACAGCTGGGGTCTGATTTATTTTATGCATCTGAAGAATTCTTTGGGTTGTCTGTAATAGTCACCAGGTGGCTCAGCGGTAAGAAACCACCTGCTAAGGCAGGAGACGTAGGTTTGATCCCTGGGTTGGGAAGATCCCGGCAGAGGGTCACAAACTGAGCAGCTGAACAAAAACAGCAACAACAACATTCACCTAACTTAAAGGAGGTTTAAACACAAATGAGAATTTGTTGTCAGAATACGGGCCTGTCTGAGAACACACAAATCTTCGAATGTGGTTTTGGTCTTGAGAACACATTGAAATCAAGGTTCCAGATGCCCTCGGGCCACCCACTCTGTACCTGGGTTGTGTAGTGTCCCACCAAAACTCATGTTGACCTGGAAGCTCAGAATGTGGTCTTATTGGGAAATCTGTGGTTTGATTACTTAAGGTGAGATCACACTGGGTTAGGTTGAGCCTTCATCCAACGACTGGTGTCCTTATATGACATGGAGAGGGTTTCCCTGATGGTCTGGTGGTTAAGAATCTACCTGCCAATGCAGGGGACATGGATTCCTTCTCTGATCAGGGAACTGAGACCCCACATGCCGTGGAACAGCCAAGCCTGGGAGCCACACCTACTGAGCCTGTGCTCAAGAGCCCGGGAGCTGAACTACTGAAGCCCAAGAGCCCGTGCTCCCCAGCAAGAGAAGCCCCCACAGTGAGAAGCCCATGTGCTGCACCAAGGAAGCCTGCATGCAGACAAAAATAAATAAAAACAAACATCTTTTTTTTAAAAAAAAAAAAAAAGGAAGATACAGAAACGGATGCAAAAAGAAGATGTTGTGAAGACACGCAGTGGAGAATGCCCTGTGGACACAGACATTGAAATATCAGAGTGATGTGTCTACAAGCCCAGACACCCCAAGGACTGCCAACAGAAGCTAGAGGACAGAGAGGGAAGGATCCTCTTCTAGAGACTTCGGATGAAGTATGGTTCTGCTGGTGTCTCGATTTGGGACTTCTAACCTCCAACTGTGACACAATTTCAGTTGTTTGAAGCCCCATAGTTTGTAGTAATTTGCTACAGCAACCCTTGGAAACAAGGATACCCTCTTTTCGCTTAGGTCAGTTTCTCTTTTCCCTTTGGCTACAGACCAGCCCCTCTACACCTTAATCCACCGAGCTGCCAAGAGCTTGCAGATTGGATACTTGTCAATCAAGCTTCAAAGAAAGAGAGTCAATCCATTCTGCCTCCCCAGTGGATTTCTCTGGGAAAGAACTTGAATTAGCCCAGCTTATTGCAAGATAAATCTGGACCGATTGGGACTTCCCTGGGGGTCCAGTGGTTAAGATTTCACCTCCCAGTGCAGGGGTGCAGGTTCAATCCCTGATTGGGGAGCCAAGGTCCCACGTGACTCGTGGCCAAAAAAATCAAAACATGAAACAGAAGCAGTATTGTAACAAATTCAACAAATACTTCAAAAATGGTCCTCATCAAAAAACTATAAAAAAAATCTAGACCAATTAGCTGTGGTCACAGAGAATGACGTGGCAACAGGATGGTAGCTCCCAAAGTAGCCATGACAATGGGAAAGGGAGTAAAGGAGAATTTCTAGGGTAAAAAGTGCTCACTGCGGACACCCTTAAGTCATTATTCCATAAATACTGGCTCCTCTGGACCGTGTTCATCTGTCCTTAGTATGTTCGTGTGTATCTGTTGATGAAAACTGGGGTAAAAAAGTGGAGAAAAAACACTAAATCTTAAAGAGCCAGAAATCTAGGCTGACTGATAGAAGACTTTGGCAATGTGCGATGTCAAAGAGAGGAAGGACCCCAGTGTTCCTGGGAGGACTAATGGCACAGCTTATAAAGTAAATAATTTGATGGTCCTTACCCCATGCTGTCTGCCTGGAATGCTGAATTGATGGCATTCAGCTCTGTGGATCTCAAGAAGTGGTCAAAGAAAATGGTGCTTGCTTCAGTCTTTTTCTCTTCTCAGTTGTAGTGTGGAAACTGAAACAGTCACAAAAAGACAACCACTGTGTGATTCTACTTACAGGAAGTAACCAGAGTAGGTAAATTCATAGAGACAGAGGGTGGAGTTTGCCAGGGGCTGGGAGAAAGAGAAAGATGGCATTTATTGTTTAATGGGCACAGTTTCAGTTTTGCAAGTCAAAAAAACCTGTGAAGACAGATTGCCCAACAATGTGAATGCACTAAACTCTACTGAACCATACACTTAAACGTGGTTAAAATGGAAAACTTCACGTTATGTGTGTTTTGCTATAGTTTAAAATATTTAATCTCTACTGAGTGCATCATTCAGTTACTGCCCCAACTAGAGTACTGAGGAGTGGTTAAGAGCACTTATTGGGTTGACCAAAAGATTTGTTTGAATTTTCGGGTTATGGAAAAACCTGAATGAAGCTTTTGGCCAAGCTAATACTTCGATGTGAAATAGACCTGGGTTGACCTCTGAGTTTCCCACAGACCTGAGCATGAACTTGGCTGGGCAACATAGATGCCAATTTTCAAAAATGTTTATTGGACCAAAATATGTATTTTCTCTTTCAAGTAACTAACTCATATTGAGTGCCAGGTTCCCTACAATTCTTTGAGCCACCATCCACTAATTTACGGAAGCCTCTGATTCCCCAGCCTAAGCTGGAATTGGTGAGCTGCCCTAGCCCATGACCGTCTGGGAGTGTGCGCCTTCTCTGCTCTGTGTGTAAGGTCCTGAGAGCACTGCAGCTCTGGTTTCAGAAACCAAGCGCCGTGTAGCCCCACTGCCATTAAACGTGTCGAGTTTAGTTTCCCAAAAGGTACTCTGCACGTCTAACACTGCTGCCTAATGAAGACGCTGGCTGGTTACCTGGGCTCATCTGGCCCAGTGCGGCAGGGCAGTCACTGACGTTATCAGTCTATCATCAGGGAGGAGCTGGAATTCACCCCTTAGGATGTTCAGCATGGAAAGATCTCAGCCATCACTTAACCTTCCCCTTGTTTTTATTTTATTTTAATTAATTTATTTGTTTTTGGCCATGTGGGCTTTTAATACCAACCAGAAATTGAACCCATGTCCCCTGCAGTGGAAGCACAGAGTCCTCACCAGTGGACCTCCAGGGAAGTGTACCCCCACCCCACTGCACCGCTCCTTGTTTTCATTTATTTAGTTTAGTTTCGGCTGCATTAGGACTTCATTGCTTTGCCAGGGGGTTCTCTAGTTGAGGAGAGCGGGGGCCACTCTCTGTATGGGCTTCTCATTGCTGTGGCTTCTTTAGTTGCAGAGCACAGGCTCTGGAGTGAAGGCTCAGTTGTGGCGCACGGGCTTGGATCCAAGGCATGTGGGATCTTCCTGGACAAGGGATCAAACCCGTGTCCCCTGCATTGGCAAGCGGATTCTTATCCACCTCACTACCAGGGAAGTCCACCACCTCCCCCACTTGTTTTAAAAAATGAAGAAACTGACATCCAGAGACAGTTAAGGAACTTTTTAATAGAAACAAAAGGTAGAAATGGGGATCGAACGCAGACCTTTGGAGACCGACTACAGACAAATTTCCACTACAACAGGCTGCCTCCTAAGTTTTTAAGTCATCTCTGCTCAGGAACCTAGCCAATTTTCTTTGTACTTCTCCAGTTTTAATGTATGCACTGTCAAAGTAAGCGTGTATAAAAATGTACATTGTTAACTATGATAATTAAATCCTGGACTCCTCTGTACATTTTACTATAATAGCATATATCACAACATTTTATAATTATCTCTTTGTGGCCTGTCTCCCATTCCTCCCCCACCAGACTGTAAATTCCCTGACAACAAGGACCGTCTTGTTCTCAGGACCTAGCAGATCAGCTGACACAAGTCTGATCCCAGATAGATGGTAGTTAGATCATTAACTGCGAGCAAGACGTGTATCATCTGTAATAACAAACGTGCATTTCATCTCTTAGCCTTAGGAGAAGCAAGTTGTCTAAGAAAGCTTAGGGCATACATAGAGGCCCCAGTAAATTGTCAGAAGTGTAACAGAATTCTGCAGATTCCTTGTGGTTTTTTGTTTGGGAGGTTTTTGTTTTATTGCTCTGTAATAAATTTCAAGCGTCCTCTATGTGTCAGGAGACAGGATAACTGAATCACACATTTTAGCAGGACCCAAATTTTAAGCATGTGATCTGCTCTATTTTCAGAATTAACTCAGTTGTTCATTAGTCCTTTTTGTGTTAAGAAGCTGGGTGGCCCAACCAATGATGTACCCTTCTGGGAACCAAAAGCAGTTTCAGAAGAAATCAAATCCTTCACTCATGTTTCTCAGAAACCAGAAAGTACAGCTTAACACATGGCCCAGAGAAGTCCTTATTAGAAAATCCTCTCTTTTCCTAATTCTCTCCCTCATATCCTGCAAATTTTCAGCATCACCTTCTATATATTTTTGGTGCACTTCTGGATCAAATGGTGAAATCATATCACCAGTGCATCTCCTTTCCAGCCTCAAGCCAATAAGATGGTACTAAATTAATTTTAAAAGTACAAACACCCAATAGAAAAGAGATTAAAGAAGAAAGAAAAGATGAGGAGATGGGATACAAAGAGGCAAGAGATTTCAGCAAAGTCCACTGAGACACCAGAGTAACTACTGAGTGAGAAGAAGTCCCAGCCAAGAATATCCTAGACGCTATCACACTCTGAGAGGCTTCCAGCCTGTCGTGCAGACAGAGAAACTCAGAATTCAGAAATGCTTGGTGCAAGTGAAATGTGAGACTGAAACAGAAAATTATAGGATATGTGCCCAGGGAGCCAGTGGACTCACGCGCACACATGGAAACCCTGACACCTGGAAGCAATACGTACTCCCCCCATGCCAACAGTTAGACAGCTTCTCCTTAAAGAGATGGAATGTTCCAGGGGAAAGAAACTCTGTGTTCTGGCATTTAGGCACACCGGATAAGGAACAACAGCTCTCTTGATCATCTTTCTCGAGAAGCCTCACCTAGGAAATGCAACAGAGTATAATCCTGCCAAAGGGGAATATAGCAGTACCAAGGGAGATGACATGTGTGATAGTTCTCTGACCAGCAGGTCAGCTTCCACAAGTCTACTCAAGCAGTATGAAACAGACACGTGCACAAGGACATTTTGTAATAGCAACAGACTGGGCCCAAATATCATCCACAGGAGTGGGTTGAATAGACATCGGTACATCCAGGGACTTCCCTGGTGGTCGGGTGGCTAAGACGTCACCTTCCAACGCAGATCCCTGGACAGGGAGCTAAAATCCCTTGTGCCTGGGAGCCAATAAAACACAACATAAAACAGAAACAGTATTGTAGCAAATTCAGTGAAGGCTTTGTTAAAAAATGGTCCACATTTTTAAAAATCTTTATTAAAAAAGAGACAGTGGTACCTCAAAACAATGGGGAGCTTTACAACCACAGAGAGAAATGAGGAAGTTGCTTATAAACTTAAGACCCCATGGACTGTAGCCCACCAGGCTCCTCTGTCCATGGGTTTCTCCAGGCAAGAATATTGGAGCGGGCTGCCATTTCCTTCTCCAGAGGATCTTCTCAATTCAAGGATCGAACCCGCATCTCTTACATCTCCTGCTTTGGCAGGCGTGTTCTTTACCACCTGGGAAGTCCCACACAAAGCTTATCTGCCTTAATTATACATACATCCCCTCCCTCCGGAACCTTCCTCCCTTCCCCTCATCCCATCCCTCCAGGACATCACTTTTTAACAGGGGGGAAAAAAGCAAAGTACAGAGCAATATTTAGAGTATGTTACCTTCTGCATAAGAAAAGAAATATGAATATAGAAACATTTTTTAAAGAATCGAAGGATGAAACAAGACCAGTTGTAAAAACCATTTACCTAAACACCTCACTTAGAAGTCAGAAATTGACAGACTCAATAAAAACAAAACCTAACTATATTATTTTCAGGAAACACACATGAAACATAAAGATGGAGGCAAGCTGATTGTAGGGTAGGTTAAGATCTATCGCACAATCACCAAGCATAAGAAAGCTGATGTAACTCTAAAAACAGTAGACACAGGACTTCTGGTGGTCCAGTGGCCAAGACTCCCGCTCCCAATGCAGGGGCCCAGGTTCCCTCTCTGGTCGGGGGACTAGATCCCCCGTGTTGTAACTAAGACCTGGCACAGACAAGTAAATTAGAAAAGAGCTGCTAAGGTAAACTCCAAGAGAAAGAATACTACTAACAATCAGAAAAGGGCATTTTGTTCTAATAAAAGGGACAATTCATCAAGAAAATATAACAGTCTTAACTGTGCATGCAGCTCATAACATAGCCCCCAGATACATGAGGTAAAATATGAGAGAACGGGTTTTCATAACAGATCCCTGCAGCTTAAGGCGGTAAGCTTCTCATTTGTCACTTTGAGAGCGTGCCTGGAGTTGACAGTTGGCTGCCCTGATTTATCAGGTTTTGCTTTGCTTTTTTAAGACTTCTCTTGCTGTTAACAAGAGCCAGTGTGCTCCAGGATCCTCATGCTTTTCAGCGCTTCCTACCATCCAGCTCACACAGCCACTGCATCAGCAGATGCCTTGCTTTCCACCCACATTTAACCCAAATTAACCACAGGTTAAAGGCTTAATAATCGCAAGGCCATTGCATGCCAGGTGTTCATCACACCCTCTTATCACTAATAACGAGATCCTCAAGGCTTCAGTTGGTGAGTAATCCAGCTCCAAACATCTGTCTGCTTTCTAAGGTCACACCTGTTATGACTGTCTCTGTCTGGGCCTCCCAGACAGCCAAGCCTGAGGCCATCTGAAGGAGCTCGAGTGGGGGTGCAGGGGGCCGGCAGGGGTGAGAAGGAGAGTGGGCTGCAGGGAGGAGAGGGGAAGCGAGGCAGGAGGGAGAAAGAGGCAGTACCAGGGTGTATTGCCAGCTGGCCATTGCCTATTGTGCACAGCCCGGGGACCACCCGCTCCTCAGCACAGTCTGGCTAGGAGGGGAAAGGGAAGAAGCGATCAGTCGGCTCCATCTCCACCGTCAAAGGCTGGCCCTAGAGTTGCCCTTGTGGGGACACCCAGCAGGGAATCACAAAGTCTCCCACCCCAGCACCAGTGGGGTAGCCCTCTGGCTCAAGACTAGAATCGCACAACATGGGAGCGGTGGAGGAAAGTGCTATCCAGGCGTGTGATGGCGGTCAGAGCCCGTGAAAAGAGGCTTCTTGCAGCAACAGCTGGGAAAGGACATCTGAGGCAGAGAACCCAGATGGTCCACAGGAAGGGCCTGATACAGAGTATCTGCAAAACCTAGAGAGTACATTGGTGCAGCCACTATGAAAACAGTACAGAGACTCCTCAAAAGACTAAAAATGGTGCTACCATATGATATAGCGATCCCACCCATAGGTATATATTTGGGGGAAAATGAAACCAGGAACCCAAAAATACGCATGTTCCCAGCAGCATTGTTTACTAGTGCCAAGATATGGAAGCAATCCAAGTGCCTATCAACAGACGGATGGATAAAGAAATGGATAAAGATGCTATGTATATACAATGAATACTACCCAACCACTAAGAACAAACAATGACATTCCACCCTTACAGTAACACGGATGGACCTAGAGAACAGTATGAGAAAAGTGAAATACTGTATCATATCACTTATATGTGGGATCTAAAAAAGAACACGAATGTATGTGAATGTGAAACAGAAAGAAACTCACAGATATAGAAAACAGAATAGTGGTTACCAAAGGGAGAGAGACAGGAGGAGGGACAGATTAGAAGTGTGAGATTCACAGATACAAGCTATAATATCTAAAATAGATAAGCAATGAGGATACATTGTATACCACAGGGAATTATAGCCACTATCTTCTAATAACTTATAGTGGAGTATAGCCTGCAAAAAGACTGAATCGCAATGCTATACACCTGAAACTAATATAATATTGTAAATCAACTATACTTTGATTTTTAAAATGATAAAATGGAAAATTCTCACCATCAAAAAGGAAAAACTCTACAAACTACACTTAAATGTGAAGTATCAAATGCTTTCCCCTTGAAGTCAGAAAGGAAACAAGGTTGCTAAGAGCACCATTTCTGTCTACAATGTACCCTCCAGGGCAGTTCAATAAAGCTTGAAAAGGAAAGAAAAACTATAAGGATTGGACAGGAAAAAATAAAGCTATTATTATTCACAGAGAATAAGGCTGTATTCTTAGAAAATTCAAAAAAAATCTACAATGAACTATTAGAATTAATAAGTGAATTTATAAGGGACAATGGGAGAAAAAGGTCCATTAAAAATCAATTTTATTTCCACATGGGAGCAACAAACCAATAGAAAATGAAAATGGTAAACATATACCATTTACAAAAGTACCAAAAACACCAAATATTGCTCAGCTATGGAGCCCACAGATGAGCAGCTCAATGCTAATTACTGAAAAGCAAAAGAGCAAGTCAAGATAAAATGAAGTAAAATCACTCAGTGCCCATGGGCTCTGAGCTGTTCATTTCCTGCTTCATTTCGTTGGTTGCCTCCAGCCTAGCCCAAGGTCCTGTCTACAGTAGTATTCTTCTAGGAGGCATAATTGAAAAGGTGATAAGACCTGTTCTGTAAACTGAAAGATAAATATGAGTAGTAGAATGAATGCCACCAGACCACTCTGAAGTCCTGGGGAAAAAATCAGAGATACCTCCTGGGTGAAATTTGAATCTCGCAGTGTCCCTGGAGGCCAGAGTCTGAAAGGAGAGCTAAGAAATTTTACAAACTGCATGATGGAGCCTCTGCCTCTCCTTTCCTTCCATTCAGACATGGCATCGGGAGACTCTGCTCTGCACCTGTGTCAGTCAAACGGGAGAAGAGCCTTGCTCACCCGCAGGAAAAGAAACCTGTCTGTTGTTTGAGGAATTGGGCCGAAGTTCCCCTGGGTTGAAAAGTGAAAAAGGGCTAATCATTCGGTCGTGTCCGACTCTTCGCAACCCCATGGGCTGTAGCCCACCAGCCTCCTCTGTCCATAGAATTCTCCAGGCAAGAATACTTGAGTGGGCCGCTGTTCCCTCCTCCAGTGGATCTTCCCCACCCAAGGACCAAACTCAGGTCTCCTGCATTGCAGGCAGATTCTTTACCATCTGAGCCACCAGGGAAGCCCCTGGGGTTGGCTGGAAGCTGCTTGATTGCATCACCCACTTCCCTACCCGAAGCCCCAGCACCTTGCCTCTCACTCTCCACCCATTTTGCCCACAGCAAAATGTTTGTTTGCCTGAGATAAGCCTTCCAAGTTTGGTGTTGCAAGCCTCAGTCCCATATTCTGTCACTGTCTGCCAGGCCATTCCCTGGGCTTCCAAAGCCTGTGCTGGCACATTTGGAGCTCCTGGACATTTTATTCACAAGGCAATTTGATTTCCTTAACTAAAGTTGACAAGATTTAAATGACCTACTGACATGCTAGAAATCAGAGGAAATGCATGGACTCTAAAACGCAAAAAGACAGTGCAGTGGTTAAGATTCCACACTTCTGATGCAGGGGTACAGGTTGATCCCTGGTCTGGGAACTAAGATCTCACATGCCAAGTGGTGTGGCCAAAATAATTTTTCTCTTTAATTTTAAAAATATCAATATGAATATGTATTTAAATGTCCACGAAATGGAACCTAAGCAGCTAGTCAATTTCAACTCCCTTCAGCCCTTCCTGGGTTCTGTATGAATTACATTTAGTGTGGCTTGTGGATACATTTTAATGTGCTCCGGGGGAAGACCCTGTCTCTAAAATTCAGAGCGCTCAGAGCCCTTCTGAAGTCTCAAATGGTGGTTGAGTCCCCAAGCTGTGTCTGACTCTTTGCAACCCTGTGGGCTATAGCCCACCTGCCTAGTCTGTCCACAGAATTCTCCAGACAAGAATACTGGAGTGGGTTGTCATTTCCTTCTCCAGGGGATCTTGCCAACCCAAGGGTCGGAGCTGGGTCTCCTGTATTGCAGGTGGATTTTTTTTACCCACTGAGCCACCAGTGAAGCCTGGAGTCTTATATATGGGCCTCCAGAATTTCCAAGGTGGGCTTGCAGGGAACTTCACAAGTTGAAGATTAAATGAGATCATAGAAAGTAAACTACTTTGAAAGAACAAGAAGTATCTGCATAAATGCCAGTAAATGTTTTTTTAGGCTCTTTGAGGATCTCTTCTTATCCTCTGCTTTTCTGATATTAGAGAATGAGTCACGATTCCCCAGGCCTCTTCCATCCCCAACTCCTACTCCTGTTTCCTCCACTAACCCAATCCCACTCTAAATCTGCCACCCAAGCCTAGACAAACTTCAAGTAAGGAAAACTTTGCTCTGTCATTTCTTATGCCCCAGAGAAATGTAGTTTTTCTAAGGCTCACAATGTTATATCACCTGTTCCTAAAGTGAAAAAAGTGTTACTCAGTCTTGTCTGATTCTTTGTGACCTCGTGAACATCAGCCCACCAGGCTCCTCTGTTCATGGGATTCTCCAGGCAAGAATACTGGAGTGGGTTGCCATCCCCTCCTCCAGGAGGTCTTCCTGACCCAGGGATGGAACCCAGGACTCCTGCCTTAGAGGCAGATTCTTTACCATCTGAACCACCAGGGAAGCCACACCCATTCCTAAGGTATCAGCAATTGATTTAGGAAGATTTGAGAACCAAGATTAGTAGAGGCAAATTTGGGGACAAGTGGGTCTCCTCAGTGCCCTGCACCAGGGCCAGGCTTGTGGATGACAGTTTTTCAGTGGCTGGGGAATGGAATCTGGTGGTGGTGGGGAGATGGTGCGCGTGGTAACGCAAGCAATAGTGGGGGTGGGGAGTGGCAGATGAAGCTCTCCTGCTGCTCACCTCCTGCTGTGTGGTCGAGGACTTGGGGATTGTCGTCTGTCCTCCTGGAACCCTTCCCTTTACCCCTAAAATGTTCCCAACATACTTAGTTCTCATACTTAGTCCTCCAGGATTGAAGCAAAAGGGCATTTCTTTCCTTCTTCCTCCCCATCTTTTGAGTTTGAAAGCTCTTCTCAGCAAAAGCAGCATTGTCTCCCATTAGTGTTAGTTCATGGGCAGAGGATTTTAGTGATAATGGTGATGCGTGTGTGCATGTTTGTGCTCAGTTGTGTCAGACTCTTGGTGACCCCGTGGACTGTAGCCCACCAGGCTCCTCTGTCTGTGAGATTGCCCCGGTAACAACATGGAGTGGGTTCCCTTCTTCAGGGCATCTTCCCAACCCAGGAGTCAAACCTGTATTTTCCACATCTTCCACAGTGGCAGGCAAATTCTTTACCGTGAATGCCACCTGGGAAGCCCAATAATTATGATGTTAATAATTTTTGTGTCGTAGAGTTGTTTTTAAGGGCTGCAAGACCACACTTTGTATCTGTGATTTCTCCAGCAGCCACCTGGACTTTAGAATCCATATTCTCAAATTCTAGCATTTACTAGAGAATGTGTGATTAAGTTTGCTCATAGTTTTTAAAAAATCCCCTGGGGTGTTAGAAGACCTTGAGTCTGAAGTGATGGGGGTTCTTTGAGGAGATAGTATTTCCCCACACTTTGCATCACCTGTGGAGTTACAGACAGATGGACAGAATCAGGAATTTTCTTCCCTACCCCCTAAATTGGCTCTTCCTCCTCTGCTCCATTTCTGAGTCTGAAATTGCTCATGGATTCACCCTCAACCTCAGAGTCACTTTCAATTTCTCTTCTGTCTTCATGGCAAAAGCCAATGTCAAGTTCCTCTCGTGTGACACCCCTCTTCCCGGCCAGCCCTGCTCTAAATCCTCACCCTGTGATTGGTCCCCACACCTGGAGCCCTACCCACACTGGTCCTCATCAAACAATCCAAAGATTGATGTTTTCCTAACCAAAGTTCATGTCATGAAGAGCTGGGGATAGTTCCTCACCTGATTGTCTATTGGGTTAAGGAAATTTTCTTTCATTAGCAATTTTTAAAAATCAGGAATAATGATTTACTGTAAAGCACATATTCAGTATCTTTTAGCATCTTGTCATGGAAAAGAATCTGAAAAAGTACATACATATATGTATTTATATATGTGTGTATGTATATGTGTATATACATACATATTATATAAGTATATATGCTGAATGTTTGTATAGTGAATCACATTCTCATATACCTGAAACTAACACAATATTAGAAATCAACTCTATCTCAGTTGGGCTTCCCAACTGGCCAAAATGTACAGGGAATCTCTCTGGACGAGGTGACACTAGCGGTAAAGAACCCATCTACCAATGCAGGAGACATAAGAGACCTGAGTTTGATCCCTCTGTGGAGGAGATCCCCTGGAGGAGGGCATGGCAACCCACTCCAGTGTTTTTGTCTAGAGAATGCCATGGACAGAGGAGCCTGGCGGGCACTGACCATGGGATCTCAAAGAGTCAGCACGATTGAGGCGACACAGCCCAGCATACCTCAATTACATAAATAACTCTTTTAAATCAGGAGTAAGTATTAAGTTTACTATTTTTTTTTTTTTAGTATCTGAAACAGCATGTGAAATTCTTATTGGATCTACTGGTATGCTATGTCTTATTAAAATATTTTCTATTTTTAATGCCCTTTTTATCCTCCTATGACAAACCCTCCTTCATCGTCAGAGCAGATAATTGTTTCAAGTTGAATTTTGTTTCTCACTGTTTCATTTGGAATTTTCACAGGTATGATTCTCAATAATTAGGGCATTACAATAGTAATGATTTTCGAACGCTGAGCTATATGACCCTTAGTTTCCAACAAGGCCCCAAGTATATTTGAGGGTGAGAAATAGGAATAGGAAGGGGAGTAGAAAAAGGAATAGCAACTCTTTAAATTGACATTTGTATCGAAATGATTGTACAGTCACATGCAGTTAAAAGAGATAGTCCAGAGAGATTCCTTGTGCATTTTGGCCAATTTACCCCATTCATAACATTTTCAAACTTATAACATCAGAACCAGAATATTGCCACTGATGTAATCCAGGGTCTTATTCAGACTTCCTGAGTTTGACTTACACTGTGTGTGTGTGGGTGGGTGTGTAAGTTCATCTGTGTAGGTTCACGTCTCCACCAGCACCATCAGGCCACTCAACAGTCCCAGCACCACAAACATCCCTCGTGTTACCCTTCTATAATCATTCCCATCCCTCCTGACAACCCCTTCACTCTGCCCTTTTCTAATCCCTGGAAACCTCTATTATGTTCTCCATTTCTTTTTTTTTTTTCCACTTAAAAAAATGTTACTTGAATGGAACCATACAGCATGTAACCTTTTGGGATTGGCTTTTCTCACTCAGCATAATTTCCTGGCCATTCATTCAAATCATTGTATGTAGCAACAGCTGGTTCCTTTTTCATGGCTGTGTAGTACTCCATGGTGTGGATGTTCCAAAGTTTGCTTAGCCATCTTCTGCTGAAGAACATCTGAGTGGTTTTCAGTTTTTGACTGTTACAAATAAAGCTGTTATGAATATTTGCATACATGTTTTTAGGAGAATGTAAGTTCCCATTTCCCTGGGATAAAAGCTCAATTGATGGACTGTATGGTAAGTGCATATTCAACCTTATAAGAAACTGTCAAACTGTTTCCTGGGGGTGATGGTACCATTTTATATTCACTTCAGCAAATGTAAGAGTGACCCAGTTTCTTTGTTTCCCTGCCAGCATTTGGTGTTGTCACTACTATTTGTTCCAGTCATTCTGATAGGTAGGTAATTGAGGATTTTTTTTTCCTTTGAGATATAATTGTATACAATAATATATTAATTTCAGTTCATTGTGGTTTTATTTTGCATTTCCCTAATGGTTGATGATGTTTAAGATTTTTTCACATGCTTATTTGTCATCTTACACCCCTTTCAATGAAGTGTCTATTCATGTCTTTTACCCATTTTCTAATTAGGTTGTTTTTTTTTTTTTTACTGTTGCACTTTGAGTTCTATATACATTCTAGAAATTACTCCTTTGTTGAATATGCTTTGCAAGTATTTTCTCCCAGTGTGTAATGTCTCCTCTTCAGATTAAAAGTTTTTAATTTCAGTGACATCCAGTTTATCAATTTTTCCATTTATAGATCATGCTTTTTTGTGTCAAGTCTAAGAACTCTGTCTCTAGTTCTAAATTCTAAAGATTTTTGCCTATTTTTTCTTAAAGTTTATAGCTTTACGTTTATGTCCATGATCTGTTTTGACTTAATTTTTGTATAAGGTGTGAGATTTAGGTGAAAAGAGATTCTTTGTGGATGTTCAGTTGTCTTAGCACCATCTGTTGTAAAGGTATTTTCTCCCCCATTGAATTAATTTTGCACCTTTGTCAAAAAGCAATTGAACATAGTTGTTTGGGTCTATATCTGGGTTCCCTATGACCTTGTGTATCTCTCTCTGTCATTAACACACGGCCTTGAACACGGTAGCTACGTAATGTCCTGAAATCAGGTAGATTGATTTTTCGCATTTTATTCTTCCTTTAAAAAATTATTGAGGCTATCTATTTTGTTTTGTAGGTCTATATAAATTTATTTTTTTATTTTTAATTTATTTTTGGCTGTGCTGGATCTTCATTGCTCTGCAGGCTTTTCTCTAGTTGCGGTGAGTGGGGGCTCCTCTCTAGTTGAGGTTCGTGAGCTTCTCGTTGGACAGGCTTCTCTTATTGCAGAGCACAGGCTCAGGAGTGCAGGCTCAGTAGCTGGGGGCCCGTGGGCTCAGTTGTCCCATGGCACGTAGGATCTTCCCGGATCAGGAATTGAACCTGTCTCCTGCATTGGTAGGCAAATTCTTTACTACTGAGTCACCAGGGAAGCCCTCCATATAAACTTTAGAAAAGGCTTATCTGCGTCTGTAAAAAAAACCTTGTGAGATATTGATAAGAGTTGTTTTAAAGCTATCAGTCAGTCTGGGGAGAATTGGCATCTTTATTGAGTCTTCCAATCTATAACACAGTATGTCTTTCCATTTACATAGTTCTTCTTTGATGTTTTTCATCAACATTTTGCCGTTGTTAGTATTCAGATCCTGTACACGTTTGGTTAAATGTATAATATTTCATTTGCATTAGACTGACTGGTATTGTGAGAATATCTTTATTAGTTCCCAGAGGGTTGGGGGCAGGGATTTTCTATGTACACAGTTATGACATACATAGATAAAGGTAGTTTTCCTTTTTCCTTCTTAATCTGCATGACTTTCATCTATTTTTTCTTAGATTTTTGGACTGGCTAGCACTTCCAGTACCATGCTGAGTTAGAGTGGTGAAAGTGGACACCTTTTGCCTGGTCCCAGATCTTAAGAGGAAAGCAGGCAGTCTTTCACAGTTACGTTTAAAGTTAACTGTAGGCTTTTCATAGATGTTCTCTATCAACTTGTAGAATTTCCCTTGTGTCACAAACTTGCTGAAAGTTTCTCTCATAAGTGGGTATTGGATTTTATCAAATGCTTTTATGTCATGATTCTGGGTGGCACTAGCGATAAAGAATCAGCCTGCTGATACAGTGAGATGCAGGAGACCCAGGTTGGATTCCTGGGTGGGGAAGATCCCCTGGAGAAGGAAATGGCAACCCGCTCCAGTATTCTTGCCTTGAAGACTCCATGGACAGAGGAGCCTGGTGGGCTACAGTCCATGGGGTCACAAAGAGTCAGACACGACTGAGTGACTAAGCACAAATTATAATCATGATGAGTATTGTTTTTTAGCTTGTTGATATGATGGATTTCATTGAGTAATTTTGAACACTGAACCAGTCTTGCATACCTGGAATGAGTCTTAGTTGGCCTTGGTATATTCTTTTTATATTTTGCTAAGTTCTACTTGCTCGTATTTTGTCAAAGAGTTTTGTGTCTGAGTTCATGAGAGATGTTGGTCTACAGTTTTCATTTTTGGTATTGTTTTTGGTATCAAGGTAATACTAACTTCATAAAATGAGTTGGAAAGTGTTTCCTTCTTGTCTGTTTTCTGAAGAAATTATATAGAATTATATATAAATTATATAGAATTATATATAAATTATAGAATTATAATTACATAGAATTATAAAGAAATTATATAGAAGAATATTAATTCTTTAAATGTTTGGTAGAATTCTCCAGTGAATCTATCTGAGGATGGATTTTTTTTTTCAAGACTTTTAAAATGACTAATTCAGTTACTCTAGTGGTTACAAGACTAGTCAGATTGTCTGTTTCATCTTGGTTGGATTTTGGTAGTTTGTGGAGTTCTTTTCAGGAAATGGTCCTTTTTTTACTAAGTTGTCAAATTTATCACAGTAAAGTTATTCAGTGTAGTATAACCTTATTATCCTCGTAGTAAAAGACCTATAGTGCCCCCTTGTTTTTAAAAGAGAAAAACAAAGAGTTTGTTACTCTATTGTATGTTACAAAAGAATTATAGATTGTGGAATGCAGTTTAAAGATGACATATGCCAATAAGCACCTTGTATTATATGGCACTGCCATAATTCAGAATCTTTTTACCTTGGAATTGTTTGGCACTAAAAAATTAAAATTTGTGTTCACAGGCACACCAAGGCGTGTATCCTATAAGGATGATATCAGTGATTTTTTTAAGTTGTTATTATTCTGGAGCCTCAAACAAGCATTATAACTTCTGTGATAATTATTTCTTTAATACTTTAATTATTTAATTAAATTATTTGAATTATTTAATTCTTTAAGGTTTTAAGGTTTATTTCTGTACTACTCTCCATTGATTTTTGGAAAATCATCCTCCCTCCCTTTTTTTTTTTTTTAACAAAAAGGGATGAAAAGTTTGTTACCCTACTGAATGACAAAAAATTGACAGAATCTGTAGTGATATCCTCTATTTAATTCTTTTTATTGTTTATTTATGTCTTTTTCTGCTTCATCAGTCTTCCTACAGCCTTATCAGTTGTACTGATCTTTTCCCCAAGAACCAGATTTTTGTTTCATTGATTTCCTCTATTTTCCACATCATTGATTTCTGCTTTTGTCTTTATTCCTTTCTTCTTCTTGTTTTGGGTTTATTTTGTTTCTTTTTCTAGACTCTTGAGGTAGATGCTTGGGTTATTAACTTGAGACTTTTCCTCATTTCTAATATAAGCATTCTTTGCTGGAAGCATCCCTCTCAGTACTGCTTTTGTGTCATCCCAGCATATTTTGATACATTGTATTTTTTGTTTTCATTCAGTCCTATAAAGTTTAATAGAGTGAGCTTTATTCATTCTCCATGACCCACTCTTATACAATGACGCCATGAAAAACTTCAGTTTACAGATAGTTCTCAGCTGTATCCTGTGTAAAAAAGAAAAAAACCAAGAAAGTAGGAATGCTCTCAAACTTAAGTGTGCATCTGGAAACAATTCAAAGGTATCACACTGACCTTAGAGGAGAGTCAGAAGGAAATTATGTGGGAAGAAGTGAATGTAGTAGACAATCAGTCCCGCCATATGTCAGCTTCCTGAAGCCCTGTTCTGCTCCTGTGAGGAGAAAACATGAGGCATTTACTAGCTGGTGTAAGTGAAATTCAGTCCTCTTTTCATTATGCCAAAAAGCTTCTTATTAAGACCTTGTTTTCTCTGCTTATAATAGTTTTACAGGGAATTGGACTTCTGTGGCCTTTAATATTTAAAAGATGTCTTATTGAGATTGATTTTGTGTGGTGTTCTATTCCCAGCCACCCCCCCCCCCCCAAGAGGAAGTCTTTTTTGATTCATGGTTTTTTGGAACTGAGTTGTTTGATTCCTACATATATAGAAATGTTCTAATTGTCTGTTATTGATTTCTCGTTTGATTCTATTATGGTCAGAGAACATTGTGTGATTTCATTTTATTTATCTATTTTTTTTATTAAAGTGATTTTGTTTTCTAAAAAACTTATTGAGGTTTATTTTATGTCTCAGGAGATCATCTATCTTGGTGAATGTTTCATAGGTACTTGAAAAAGAACTTACACTTTGTTGTTGGATGGAATGTTTTATAACTCTGAATTAGAGCCTGATGATTGATTATGCTGTTCAGACCTCCTGTATCTCGGATTTTAAGGCTGATTACAACTCTAGTTGTTGTTGAGTCAAAACTAAGTCATGTCCATGTCTTTGTGACCCCATGGCCTATAGCCTGCCAGATTCCTCTGTCCATGGAATTCTCCAGGCATCTAGTAATTCTTTCTTAATAGTTATTATTGATTTATTTGGCTGTGCTGGATCTTAGTTGTGGTGTGTGGGATCTCTAGTTGAGAGTGAGCTCTAGCTCCCGGACCAGGGATTGAAGGGGGGACCCCTGCATTGAGAGCTTGGAGCCTTACCTGCTGGACCACGAGGGAAGTCCCAAGAACACTAGTAGTTCTGTAAGTTGCTGAGAGGAAAGTGTTGAAGTCCTCAACTATAATTGTGGATTTGTCTGTCTCTCCCTCCAGGTCTATCAGTTTTTACACCACCTATTTTGAGGGTCTGTTGTTTGGTATATATATTCTATTTTCCTAGTGGATTGATCCTTTTTAATAACTTTTTAAACCCCTTTTGTTGTCATTGAGCCCTTTCTGTTTCCTATACCTCTTCAAGATATTTTTAATAACCTCTATTTTCTCAGGAAACCTTCAACATCATTGAGATTCTCAAAACATTTTGTTATCCCAAAACATCTTGTGTGTATACCTGGTGTTTCTATATTTACACAGTATAAACAATGATGTGCAAACACTATATACTTTATGGCATTGTTTTGGAAGATTTTATAATACACATAAATGTGATTGTACCCTATGGATCCGTTTGTAGATTGCTTTTCTCACTCAACATCATGTTCTCCAGATGTATCCACACTAACACACAAAGGTACCTCATTGCCTTTTAGTGCTGTGCGGTAAGGCTTTGTGTGAATACACACGAACAGTTTCTCCACTCTCATGCCTGTCTCTCCTGTCCTGAACGGTCATTGTTATGGGCCTGAGTAGGCTCTGCTGCAGGACAGTTAACTGGGAGTTAGTTACTCTCTTCTTTGCCTTCTGATGTTTTCTCCTTTGCCCCCAGCACCCATCTCCCTTCTCCCTGCCCTCCCACAAAACTCCAGACTCCTCCCGGGGCTCCTCTGTTTTTCCGAAATCTCCCTCCGCAGTTTTTATGTCAGGCCTTTATACCTTGGGAAGCTTTCTCTAGCCCTGTTGAATTTTCCTCACTCAGCCAACCCAGAGCAAATGTTGTTGTTGTCCAGCCTCTTAAGTCCTGTTCGACTCTTCACGACCCCATGGACTGTAGCATGCTAGGCTCCTCTGTCCTCCTCTCTCTCTCCCAGAATTTGCTCAGATTCATGTCCATTGAGTCGGTGATGCTCTCTAACCAGCTCATCCTCTGGCGTCCCCTTCTCCTTTTGCCTTCAATTTTTCCCAGCATCAGGGTCCTTTCCAGTGATTGGAAAGCTGATCCTTTCCAGCTCTTTGCATCAAGTGGCCGTGGTATTGGAGCTTCAGTACCAGTCCTTCCAATGACTATTCGGGACTGACTTCCTTTAGGATTGACTGGTTTGATCTTCTCACAGTCCATGGAATTTTCAAGAGTCTTTTCCAGCACCACAGTTTGAAAGCATCAGTTCTTAGCTACCCAGCCTTCTTCATGATCCCCAACTGTCACATCTGTAAGGGGCAAACACTGCCTCCAAAATTCATCTTTCCCTCCTCAGCTCTGCCACAGTCTTTCATTTGAATCTCTGGGGAAGTGTCAGTTTCATTTTGCAATGTGTGCATTTTCTGCCCCCATTGGGTCTGGTTTGTGCTATTTTTAAGGACAAGTACAATGATTTATTGACCTCTGTGCCCCATCTCCCTTCAGATCTACTCAGCTCCCAGGGTTGTTCTAGAACCTGCTGGGTGCTTGATCAACATTTGTCAAATCAGCACACCAATGAACAAAGCCTGCAGCTTTTAAACAACTTCTGCAGGCCACTCCCACCCAGCTATGCAGGGACTCGTTTGAGTATAGAATAAAACCCCACAGGGCACACTCGCTGTTTTCCTGGAGAAGCTTTTCTGGAGCCAGACTCAGGAATCCTGCAGTCCAGTCCTGGCCATACCCCGCACTGCTTATGTGCACTTTTGAGTGAGGTTCTGAAGGGTGGAAGGCTCCCATCCCAATAACCGGGAGGGATCAGACCCCTAATTGGAACAGATTTTCAGGGGTGGCCAGTGAAAGGTACAGGGCTCCCACCTATCCAGCTGGGGAGTCACCAGAGACCACCTGCAGAATTTTGGTATTCCCAAACAATAATTACAATTAATTCAATACTTAGGGTAAGTCACCCAGGAACATTCCTCAGCGTTTGACAAATCCCAGCTGCTAATCATTTATGGTTTATTAGGTCGAAGACTCTGAGCTAGGTGCTCCTCACAGACTTTTCTTCTTAACTGAACCTTTTTAAGTACTCTATGTGTGCTTCCCTGCTGGATCATCAGTAAAGAATCTGCCTGCAATGCGGGAGCTGCAGGAGACCTGGGTTCAATCCCTGGGTCTCAAAGATCCCCTAGAGGAGGAAATGGCAACCCATTCCAGTATTCTTGCCTGGAAAATCCCACAGACAGAGAAGCCTGGTGGGCTACAGTCCATAGGGTCACAAAGATTTGGGCACGACTGAAGCGACTTAGCATGGCATGGCACGACAAGCACCATATGTAGTAGGAACTAGTGCTAGTAGTACTATTCCCACTTTACTGATGGAGACTCTGAGGCTCTGATGAGGCAAAATATCCTGCTTATGGTCACATAATAAGTAGCAGAGCTGGGATATAAGCCCAGGTGAGTCTGCTATCTCCAAATGCAGTTTTTCCTTCCCTCCCTCCCTCCTTTTCTTTTTCCCTTCTTGTTAAAAGAAGGATTATCTTTCCTTATCATACAAAGAAAACCTGTTTCCAGGCCCTGTACCTAGAGTACAAATGTCCTTTACCCTTCTTCTCCCATCCTGGAGCTTCCCTGGTAGCTCAGACGGCAAAGAATCTGCCTGCAGTGATGAAGACCCGGGTTCTATCCCTGGGTTGGAAGGATCCTTTGGAGGAGGGCATGGCAACCCACTCCAGTATTCTTGCCTGGAGGATCCTCTGGACAGAGGAGTCTGGAGGTTTACAGTCCATAGGGTCACGAAGCATTGGACATGACTGAGTGACTAACACTTTTTCTCCCATCCTAATCTAAGCATAGAAACACGTGACTCTGTTTCATTTAGAAGCCCCTAACTAGTTTTTAAATGATATTTTTTGGAGAGGCAATAGATTCCCACGGCTCAGAAATCAAACTGTCTAGCTCTCCAGGACTGTCAACACCTCTACCCCGCACCAGCCCCATCTCCCCTCCTCACCCACTGTGCTCATTTTTCCAAGTCCTCCCAGAGCATCTTCATTTGCATCCATGTGTGGACAAGGATTCCTCCCACTGATTCCTCCCACTTCGGGCCCCAGAGATAGCATGCTCTGCACCCTATTTGCATCTTCAACAGTAGTTTATCAACCATTGTTCCATACTGTGTTTTGCTTCTGGTTTTTGAGAAGGAAGGGAGTGGGTTTAGGCCCCAGCCAACATTTCTCAGAGGAGGCGTTTGTTCTGAAATGTTCTCTTATCTTCCTTCCTGCAGTTCATTCCCAGCCCCTCGGCCCAGCTCCTCTGCTGGTCCCTGGATGTCTGAACCTCTCCCCTAGTGTCTCTGCATGTGCCCACTGCCCCCTGACCAAAGGTATTCTTCCCCTTGCCCTTCCCACACTGCCAGGCTTCGCTGCTTGATATAGAAGCTGGAGTGTCCCACTCTGTTAAGTAAAAGGGGCTTTTCTGGCAGTGTGGGGAAGAGTGCCTGTGAGAAATAGGCTTCATTTGTTGTTGTTGTTTTTTAGTCAGTCAGTCATGTCTGACTCTTTGTGACCCCATGAACTGCAGCCTGCCAGGCTTCCCCATCCATCACCAACTCCCTAAGCATGCTCAAACTCGTGTCCATTGAGTCAGTGATGTCATCCGGCCATCTCATCCTCTGTCGCCCCCTTCTCCTCCTGCCCTCAGTCTTTCCCAGCATCAGGGTCTTTTCCAGTGAGTCACCTCTTTGCATCAGGTGGCCAAAGGATTGGAGTTTCAGCTTCAGCACCAGTCCTTCCAGTGAATGTTCACGGTTGATTTCCTTTAGGATTCACTGGTTTGATTTCCTTGCGGTTCAAGGGACTCTCAAGAGTCTTCTCCAGGACCACAGTTCAAAAGCATCAATTCTGTGGGATTTATGGGCACTGCTGGATGGAGATCACCAAATGGGTACAGCATCTTGGGGTGGAAGGAACAGGAAACCCAGAGTCCTTCTTCCTCCTGCATTCCCACACTGCCACCAGTGAGGGCAGGACACTGTCCCGCCTCCCATAGCCTCTGTCCTGCCAGCCCCAGCCCTGCCCAGCTCCTTTGTACTCCCAGAGCTGAAATGATGACTCATCAGTGACCTTGATCCCTGCTGCTCCCCCAGAAGGGCTGTCGCTGCCTCTGGGCCCCTCCCTTGGGGACCAAAGCTGACAAAGCCACCTCTTGCCACAGCCTTGCCCTAGGCGGGGCCCACCTGACCATGCAAGGCCTGATTGAATTTATCCAACACTGAGATCAGCAAGTATTGACTTAATGGTGGCTAATACTGCTGCTAAAGCGACACTCAATTCATTCTGAATTCGTTCAGTACCCTCTTTAGGTCTAGAAATGGAGCAGTGAATACAAACCCTTGTTCTCATGGAATTTACATCCTGGGAGAGCAGACAGCCAGTTAGATACCCCCATGCCGAGTAAAGTGTGTGTGTGTGTGGGGGGGGTGGTACTGCCAATATTTGCATATTTTCATGGTCAATCAGGAATACCTGTAGATGAACAGGTTGAGTTTATTACTTGTTGCAGTGACATACCCACATACCATGAGGGAACTGAGGGCATCTTGGCCCAAGGGTGTTAGGAGGAACCTAGACTAGGATTTGGGCTTTGGCTGGGTAGTTGGGGAGAGAGCCCAGGTAACTGGGGGCATTGATCTGGATTGTGTGCTGTCAGAAAGCAGTGATGAGTCCATGATGGTGTATCTTAGTAAACCTCATCTAAAAGGAAGGAGACCAGGTGGAAGCTAAAGCTGTAAGTCATAAAGAAACAGAGGTCACTCCTATTAACCAGGAGACACAGATTTGAGTATTTTGTGGCTTGAATGGTGCTCATGTTTTGCAGTGTTCAGATGTGATTATGGTCTTGTTTTTGTCTTGACCCATTGTGGTCAGAGAGAGACCTTGTCTGATGGTGATGTCCTGCCAAATTATTTACATTCAACTGGAAAACAGTAAAGCCTAGCTGTGCATGCAGAGCCAGCTCCCCAGGGTCACAGCTGCTTGTCTGTCAAGCTCTCTCTCACTTTTTTGCTCTACCATGTCCAACTCTTTGCAACCCCATGGGCTGTAGCTCACCAGGCTCCTCTGTCCAAGGGATTTCCAAAGCAAGAATACTGGAATGGGTTGCCACTTCCTTCTCCAGGGGATCTTCTCAGCCCAGAGATCAAACCCAGGTCTCCTGCACTTCAGGTGGATTCTTTACCATCTGAGCCACCGAGGAGCCCATATATGCTAGTATACTGGTTTAAAAAGATAAATAAAAAGCCCTGTCCAGCTGCTGTGTTGAGAATGGACTCTAGGGAGCAGAGATGGAAGATGCTTTGGGAGGCTGCTGAAATGGCTCAGGGGAGGAGAGATGATGGTGGTTTGGATAAGCTTGGCAGAAAAAGTGGTAGGAAGAGCTCAGATTGGACATAGATTTAGAGGTGGGGTAAAACAGAATGGTGCCAAGATTTTTTATTCACGCAAAAGATTGAACTGTCCTTTCCTGCGATGGGGAAACCTCTGAGGGAGCAAAATGTCTTTTGCAAGGTAATGCATCAGGAGTTCACGGGGGAGGAGGCGTGCCAAGTTGAGGTGTCCCTAGAATCCAAGCCCAGCCATTGAGTTAAGCAGGTGCACCTGTGGGCCTGAAGTTCCAGGAGAAGTTTGGTGGGACTACAGATTCAAAAGCTGCCAGTGTTTATGTGAATATAAGGCATGGACCTGGATGAAATCATGTAGGGAAGAGGTTTTGTCTATCTTCACTCACTTCCCAGGCTCTCCAATATTTGGACATCTGGAAAGTGAGGAGGAGTCAGCAGAGGAGACTGGGAAGGAGCATCCAGTGAGGTAGAAGAACCAAGAGTTTAGTCATGTATTCACAAATATGTATTGAATTCTGCACATCATCTCACAATTTCTAAGACTTTGGATTTTGAACTACTGTAAGACTGGACAGGTGGCATTGCTAGGTCGGGAAAAAAGGCGTGAGCCAAGACTGTTGGTTGACACCAAGAATTTGTTCCTCCTTTCTTGACCAAAGAACCATGACTGTATTTGGAGAGGCAGTGTACCCATATAAGTGTCTACATAAAATGTAAATGGAAGTATCATGTGGGACTTTTGCAACCTGCTTCAATGGAGCTACTGTGGTTGGGAGGCACACCCCTGCTCTTCTACTCTTATTCCTTCCTGCTGTCTGAAAGACAGATGTGACAGTTGGCGCTCCAGCAGCCATTTTGAATCACGAGGGCTCAGCAAATGGAAACCAAGCATTAAGGATGGCAGAATGGAAGTACAGGAGCCCATAATCCTCATAACTGTGGAGTTGCCAACGAGTCATAGATTACTTAACTTTAGATTAAGAAAGAAACAAACTTCTGTCTGTTTAAAATTCACAGTTATTTTAGGTTTTCTGTTACACTGTAGCAAAATTCAATTCTGACATGAGATTTATTCACAGTATTTCAAAACTATGTGGGCAACTTGTGTGAGGAACCAAGTTGTCTACAGAGTTTGTCATGGTCCCTGCTCTCCCAGGACTCCCTGTGCAGTCGAGTGGACTAATCGGTACACCACTGTTACTTGGGCCATAACAGCACTGGCTGGTAGGGGCTGTGATGGTGGGTGTGCTCCAGGGTCTACAGTGAGGACTGAGACAGATGGCAAAGCAAGTTCCATCTTCTCAGTTGCTTTCAAATCATATCTAAATGCAATGACTCAACACGTGTTCTTGGTCTGATTTTTGTTTCATTGCCTACATTTAATTTTAATTTATTCCAGTACCTAATTTAAGCTTGGAGTTGAGGAGGGGGGGGGGAAATGATAATGTGGACCAGATTTTAGATGGTTGGCACTTTTAATTTCACAGAGAACCTCGATGGAATAATAAGCAATGGTTATGAACTTGCTAAGAATCAATTTGGTATGTGGAGTTTCATCCAACTGACAATTATATAAAGACACAAGCTCTAGAAAATTGGCAGGAGGCTAAAACTACAAATGTGATCTGTGTCATTTCTTTAATGGACCAGTTATTTTGATGCCTCTTTTTCCCCTTGGAAGGCACTTTAACACACACTTGGCTAACTTCTTACCTCTGGCCAAGACTGCTCTTGGCTATCAGAACTTTTGTGTCTGACTTGTCTCCAGATCTAGGCCCAGTGGAGACATAAATCTATTAAACGTATATGCTGTAAGTGCTCAGTCGCTCAGTCATGTCTGACTCTTCCCATGGACTGTAGCCCGCCAGGCTCCTCTGTCCGTAGGATACTCCAGGCAGAAATACTGGAGTGGATTGCCATTTACTCCTCCAGGGGTTTTTCCCTACCCAGGGATGGACCCTGAGTCTCCCTTGTCTCCCACCTTGTCAGCTGGATTCTTTACCGCTGCACCACCTGGGAAGCCGAAATCCATGATATGCTGGATTGCACGTGTGCTCTCATCCGTTTACAATAACCCTGCAAATTAGGTTCTAGAATCTTCCTTTCACCAGTAAGAACCCAACACTCAAGAGAGCCTGAGCACTGTCTGGTCCTCAGCAGCTCTTGAGAGTAGAGCTGGGATTCAAACCCTTTGCTCTAGGCCAGAAGGCTTCTCTCCCGCAATGCCTGGGTCTCCCCCTGTCGTCTAACAGCTTTTGAAGCCTGGAATCTCTTCTGTTAAATCTAAATGGCTTCCTACCCTTGGGGTCTCCTTCCCAGTGTCCCGCAGTCACAATCCCACCCCTCACCCAAATCTTGTGCAGCCATCTCCTCCCCGGCCCGTAAACATCCTCGTTCTTCCCGTCTGTGTGAAGTCTGCTTCCTGGGAATTCTCCCCACCCCTTGTGTGGCTCTTACGACCATCATTTTCTGTACTTCACCAGCGCTTTTTGTATCCTTAAGTGACATACCTGAACGATCCATTTTCAGTGGGCGGGAGGGACGAAAGGACATTTTTTGTGCACTTAACTTTGTCACTGGAGTTTGTTTCTTTTCGTTCCTCAAATAATCCTATGAGGACTTTTTAGCCCGCCACTTTGCAGATGAAGTTGGCTCCACAGCAGCCCAAACTGGTGCGAACCCAGGAAGCAAGGAGGAGAAATTTTAATTCCCGCCCCCTCCCACTCTGAGCCTAGCTCATCGCTCAGGCATCCAGCAAATGTTTGTGGAGTGAATTGATGAACGGATGAATGAATGAATGCCTGCCGGTCAGCTCACCGAAGGAACTCGGTGAGAAGCGGCACGGGGAGGAGCTCTGAAGTACCCTGGAAAATACATATTGCAAGCGCCGACGGGGTTCAGCGGCCGAAGACAATCTCAAACACGGAGGCAAGCTCAGAATAAAAGAGGAACGTTTGTTAAGAACCGGCACCGAAGAGGCGTTCGCAGTGCACAAAGCTCTCTCCTTAGGAGACGGCCGCAACACCCGTCGGGCTGCGTTCGCCAGCTTGGGCCGGCCGCGGGGGCGGGCGGGCGCCTGCCCCTTTAAGAATCTGGCCGAAGTCCTTTTCCTCCGCCCGCCCCGCCCCCTCGCGGAGCCGCCGCGGCCCGGCGCCCACCCCTTTCTCCCCCGGAGGGCTTAGCTACGGGCGCGACTGCCCATCCGTCACAGAGGCACCGCCCCTGATTGGCTGCGGTCGAGAGGCGGGGCGGGAAGGCCGGAGAAACTAGTTTGTTGGCGGCGCCCGGACTGAACCGCAAAGCGGCGGCGCGCTCCGCGGCGTTTGCGAGCCGGGGGAGGGGAGCGGCAGCGGCAGCGGCGAGGGCCGAGGGACCGCGCGCGCTCGCGCGCCCGGGGGGCGGCCTTTGAGCGCGGCGGGCCGAGCAGCCCCGAGCGGTGAGTACCGGGACCGGGCTGGGGACGGGAGTCGATCTAGCCGCGCTCGCTGCCCCGCCGTTGGCACTTGTCACCACCCACCCCGCCCCGGAGCCGGGACCTGGGACCGGGGGCGCCGGGCCGGAACCGGGGGCGCCGGGGGCTGCGCGCCCCGCCGTGGGAGCACCCCCCGGGGCAGAGCGAGCCTCGCGGGCCCGCCTGCCCGGGGAGCAGCGCCCCGGGGCTCGAGTCCCCGGAGCCTCCTCGTGCACCACGGGGTCTCGGGGCCGGGGTCGGGGGCGGGAGTCGGGGACAATGGTGGGGAGTGGAGGTCTGGAGAGAAGCACCCCTCCCAGCTCCGCTCCTCCGGCCTCGTGCGTGCCTGGGGACCTGGCGAGAGTATTTGCTTGAAAGCTCTGAGCGACGGAATGAATTGTTTTGCAAATAGGATGTTGCGCGCGGGAGCTGCAACTCTTTTTTTTTTTTTTTTCCCCCGGGAGTGTTTGATTCATCGAGTCCGCAGACTCTCTTTTAAAAATTACTATCGATCCTGGAAAGAGGAGGCTGCCTGTCTTTGAGGATGTGAGCCGCCCGGGCCCTGCGAGGTAGTCCCGGAGCACTTGACGCCGAGGGGCAGATGGCTGCCTGCCTCGTGCAGAGCGAGGGCCGAGCGGCTTCCCCACGGGAAAGATCGTCCACGCGAGCCGGACCCCGCTTGCGTCCCACCTGACAGGGCCCCTCGTCCTGTGCTGAGAGCTTGGAGCCGCGGAGGAATGGGCACCCGCCCGAAGTCCCGCCCCCGCGGTGGCCGCCACCCTAGCGGGTGCAGAGCGAACCTCCTTTGCCCGGCTGTCCGGTTCACGCCATTCCGCCCAGGCTTCGGGATCCCGCTCCACCTCGTCTCGCCCTCACTCCTTTTCTCCCTGTGGTTACTTGAGGGATCTTCGGGTTGGGAGTCCGTGCCCCTTAGGGGCACCGTACACTTCTGCGCTGGTGTTTCAAAGCTGCCCCTGCCAAATTCATTTCCGCTCTCTTTGAGCAGAGGAATCTTTATAGAGACCTCAACAAAGGGGTTGGGGTGGGGACCGACCCGGGACCCCCGCAGGTTTAGTGCAGCGGCTCTTGGTCCTGCTGGGTTGCTTTGGGGCTGGGTCAGGGCTCCCTGAGCTTTGGCCCTCCCAGGTGAGTCAGGGCGGAGAAGGCCAGGTGTCTGGGCCTTTTGGTTTCACTCTGGCGGCATGCCTGAGGGAGGGAAGTTGCTAGTGGCCGTGGGAGAGGAGGTGGGAACCCCAGCGGCTTGTCATGGGCCATACTCCAGTGACTGTGACTTGGGGTCAAGCCCTTTCAGACCCCAGGCCTCAATCGCCCCATTCACAGGTGGGTCTGATGCTCCTTGAGCCCAGGTGCTGTTCTGATAGCTCCAGGGTGTTGCTAAAGGCTTGCACTGGAGGACTGGGAGGAGCAGGACCCAAGGCCCATCCCACCCAGGGGGCAGGTTTGGTCTTCTCCTTAACATGGGGTCCCCAAATCCCCACGACCTGCCTTTGAGGATGACGACCTGCCTTTGAGAATGACGAGTCAGTCTGCTTACAGGCCGGGCAGCTGTCTCCGCCTTGAGTCATTCCCTTTGTCAGGAAGTGACTCCGCGGAGGTTGTTAAAAGGAAGGTAGTTAATGGTAGAGACCTTGGTCCTGGGGCTGCAACCGGTTTTATGTTTGCGGTGCCCAGAGAGGAGCTGGGGGCGAGATGCACACTCCCCCTCGGAGGCAGTTTCTGCAGCCTGATGCCCCTTAATAGCATCTTAGACCTGCGGGCACTCCGCGTGGGAGAGTAGAGCAGGAAGAAAGACCACATTACCAGGGCCTCAGACTTCCTGGGCTGCAGGGAAAGTAGGCTTGGCTCTTTCCATCTCTCACCGTGATGGGCTAGGGACGTCAGAGGGAGGGTCCTTTAGTGGGTGGTGTGTTCATTTGTGCATTCATTGATGAATTGGTTCATGGTTTGAAGGGGCTTGATTGGGCCCATGCCTTCCGGGAACCCCCCTGGACCAGGATGTGCTGCCGCGTGGATTAGGAGGCGACCACAGTACCTCCAGTGACAGAGACAGCGAGGGGATCTAAGGCGGGCATAGGAGGGGACGCGGTTGGCGAAGGCTCCCTGGAGAGAGGGTGCTCTGACTGAGTAAAGAGGAGGAAGGCAGGTCCTGGGCTACAGCCTCCCCCCACCCAGTCACGCCTCTCCCAGAGACCGCTTCATTGCCAGCCTCCAGGCCGGCGCAGGTTGAGGACAGAGAGCAGGCAGGTGGCAGGCAATGGAAGGGCTCACCTGGGACCGTGGTGGTCTGGCCCAGGAGTCCCCCAGGAAGATGAGGGGGTGCGCTCCTGGAAGCAGCCTCTCTGCTCAGGGAAGCCTGGGAGGCCCCCCACGAACCCCCAAGACCAGCCCGCTGCCCGAGCCCTTAGTTGCTCTGGACCGACCAGCCCTCAGTGTGGGTGTGGCCCATGAAAGGAGGGGGCCAGCAGGTCTGGCACGAGAAAACAGGGTGACCAGACACAAATGAATTGGCTGATTGAGATGCTGGTTTTCATCTAATGTGGTAAATTTCATAATTGAATTGCCTTAGGCAGCCCAGGCTGTTGAAGCGTTTTCCCAGCCAGAAAACACTTAGTTTTCCCAGACATCTGAGGGGCGGGGGTGGCAATGGGGAGAGTGCGTGTGTCCGACGCTTTTTACACCCCACCCTCCCAGCAGGCCTTACCCCTTAGGAACCTGGGTCTGCCCGCAGGTGATAGAGTCAGTCCCGCCTCCCCAGCAGGTTCCAGCCCCTCTCCTGGATCCCCTGGCCCCTGAGCCACACTCCTCCCACCCCAATCAGGTGAAGCTGATACCTGTCACCTTCGGCTGCTCACCTTGCCAGCATGACTCCAGGTCCCTCAGCCATTCATTAGGAGCTGGGAAGGGGGCATGTGGGGATGGAGATCAGAGAGGGACTTGGGCTGAGAGGCCTCCCTGTTATGAGGTCTCTTCAGTACCAGGTTGGGGAGGGGAGAGAAGAGCATGGGCTTCTGTGTCTGTGGTCAGCCTTCTCCTGGGGCCCCAGCCACCTGCACCCACCCTGCCCCCTCCCGTTAGTGCCAGGAGACTCTGCTCTTTCTTACTGTTAAACCTTTCCTTCCCAGCCCTGTCACTACCCTTTTGGATAAAAAGTGGCAGGCGCATGTGGCTCATCAACCTGTTTTTAGAAGTGCCAGCTCTGTGGTCTCAGAAACCCAATTAAGCTGGGAAATTCCACTGCATTTTCTGCAAATATGCGTCCATCTCCCAAGCCATTCTTTTCCCCATGATCGTCTCTTGTACTCTTGGGCTGGACAGAGTTTAGAAGAGGGTCTCTGGGCCCCACCTTGTTTTAGTGTGACCAGGGCCAAGGCTGCCTCTTCACCAGCCATCTCTTGGTTGGAACCCTCGCACCTGGAAGGTGTCGGCAGATAGAGCCCTGACGGTGGGGGCCTGGGGGTCCTGCCGTGCCCCTGCCTGGCTGTGTGACTTCTTGTAGGTCCGCTTACCTCTCTGGGCCTTGATTTGCTCTTCTGCAAATTGGGTGGATGCTCTTTTGTACAGTGCTCCTATTAAATGTGTTGCTGTTAAATCGCAAAAGATTTTTGGTATCACGTCATTTTATAAGGCATGACTTACTTGCATAGCTCTCCTGGGCAGGAGGGGCGAGGGGCAGTGGGTAGAGTGGAGGGAGCTGAATGAGAAGGCAGGTGCCTGGCATCCTGGTCGCCAGCTCTGCCTCTGACAATGGGTGCTGGGCCTTTGGGCAGGTCACTTTCCTTCTCTGGGCCCTCATTTTTTCCACCTGTAGGGTGAAAGAGGGGTAGTAGGCAAGCGCCCCACTTGCTTTTCTTTTTGGGTGAGTGGAAACTGGGTCAGACTTCCCTAGTGACTCCAGAGGGACAGGGCTCTCTCCTCCCTCTGGCCCTTTGGAGTTTGGGACCCAGGGGTGAAGGGCAGCAGGTGTGGGAGCACTGAAGTTGCTCCCTCCACTCTGAAACAGATGGAGTGAGACCTCTCAAAGGAAGAGGGACAGAGAGCTCCTAGGAGCAGGTGGGATCACCAGGGAGTCCAGGGGCACAGAGGAGGACACCAGGCTCCCGGCACTTTGCCAAGGAGATGCCTGCACGACCAGTCTGATGGCTCCTATGCGAGGAGGCGGGTGGCGGGGGCTGAGCAGGGCCGTGGGAGAACTGTGTCAGACGCCGCCAGAGGGAGGCCCACGTTGGCTGTGGCGGCGCTCCCCACCCACTTCTGTCTGCCGGGAAGGCAGCTCCGACTGTCGGCCACCCCTCAGAGTAGGATGCAAGGGATGCAAGCCTGGCTGGTTTTCTGCCTACTCCTTGAAAGAGAGGCTGAACACAGATCAACGTAGACTAACCAGAATTGATCTTCTAGTTAAGGAAGGCTCGGCTCCTTCAAACACCAGGACAAGCTGCCTGCCAGGTTTGCAGTTGGCCAGGTCAGATTCACCTGCTTCGTCTAGGGCTGGGAAGTGGGCCAAGACACAGGGGAGCTCTTTTTCTCGAAAGCCATGGGATCGCATCCCCCATCCAGAGTTCAAGTCCTGCTGTGTCCCAGCTGGGCTTGCCAGACCCCGGGCCGCAAGTCGCTTAACCCACGCGTGAGCACCTGTGTTGTTGGCAGCTTTGGAAATCGGAGGAAGCGAGAGATACAGCTCCATTCAGGCGGCGAACATTCATTTAGCACTTTCTGAATGGCTCACCCCAGACTAGAAACTGGGAAGGGAAAGTCAGGTTCAAAGAGGGTTGTACTTGGAAGCTCAGCCTCTGGCTTGGGAGACAGACAGCTAGCTGGGTGGTTATGGCTCAGCGCTGGGCTGTGAGTGATGTGGCCGGAGCCACAGGACACATGAGGAAGTGGACTGGCGTTGGTGTCCCGGTTCTTCATGTGGCCAATGACTTTTTAAAATTTTGTGTATTTTCAGCTGTGCTGGGTCTTTGCTGCTGCACACAGGCTTTCTCTAGCTACAGAGAGCGGGGACGACGCTCTAGTTGCTGTGCTCAGCTTGTTGCTGTGGCAGCTTCTCTTTTACAGGGCGTGGGCGCTCGGTGCGCCGGCTCAGTAGTTGCGCCTCTCCGGTTTCGTTGCTCCATGGCATGTGGGATCTTCCCGGACCAGGGATCAAACCTGTTTCCCCTTCATTAGCAGGTTGAATTCTTAACCACAGGACCACCGGGGGAGTCCCTGATGAATGTTCTTTTGCAAGCTGTTTTTTGCCAGGCTCTGCAGCGCAGCAGAGAACAAGGCAAGGTCCTCACAGTCCTGGAGCCCCCATTCAGCTGGAGGAGGCAGACAACAGACAGATAAATAAACAGAGCTGAGGTTGGGCTGCCGCAGGTGGGTGGGGTGGGGTGACAGCATGAGGAAAAGGATCGAGGTGGGGCATCCGCTTCGACTAGGGAGCCGAAAGAAAGCTCCTCTAGGCTGACCACGTTGAGCCGAGACCTCTGGGACAGCAAGACGCAGCCGTGGGAGGATCTGAAGAAGAGGGTGTCAAACAAGTGCACAGGCTGTGAACATCGCGTGCTGGGGAGGGACTTGAGATGAGACCCAGAGATAAGCTGCTCTTTGATTTGTACAAAGGCAAAGAAAACATGTTCCTTTTAAGATGTTTTATTATTTTTAATGTCAATCATACATTGGTGGATTCCTTTATCAACAAACAGTATTAGAAGAAGTAGAACTTGCTATGAAAGCAGCCTGGTCCTTGGTATCTGTCTGTAGTTTGGGGCATACCATTCTCGTCCTCCTTTTCATATACAGATTTTGTCCTTATGTAATTTGGATCATACTCATTATTCCAGAGTCTGTCACTTTGTGTGGGTGGATCTTGTTCCTTTTTCACAGCTGTGTAATATTCCATAGCATGGCCAAACCACTCTTTTTTTTTTTGTTTAGTCTCCTGACAGGAGACTTTTGGATTGTATCTGATTTTTTTTTTAACCCTTCGTACAATCCATGATTTCATGTACATCTTGATCATGTAGCTTTCTGGTCTTTGTCAAAACTAAATGCCTTTTACAAAGACTAATAAGCCAGTTTGCTCTCCTACTGATGGTGTCTGGGAGCTCACCTTGCCACCCATACTTGCTATTATCTCCATTTTCTCCTTTAGCTAATGTGATCAGTAAAAATGATCTCATATTCCTTAAAAAAAAAGTGATCCAGTTTATTCAGGCTTCCGGTTTTTATTGTAATCCATCACTGTTTTTTTTCCAGAAAATCAAGGTTTAGCGAGTGCTGGCTCTGCTTCTCGCCGGTCTCCTGACCATGGGGACTCAGCCTTCACCCTGCGTGCTCATCTGTGAAATGAGGCCCTTTTAATCCCTGCCCCCTGCCAGGCTGCTCCATGTTGTGCATGGGGAAACATTCTGGAAAGTTCATTTTATGCTGAAAAAGCTCTGCAGACATCATGGGTTTTGCTAGTGAAAGGCGACTGTCCGGAGCCGGGAACATCTGGATGGATGTTTCTAGGCAGCTAGTGTGTCCAGGGGAGGGGCTGTGGTGGCTTTAGGTGGGACGTCTGTCTTGCATCCCTGAGATGGAGGAGGCCTCATCCAGTCCAGGAGGGTAAAGAAAATTCTCTAGCTGGTTCAGGGAAAGGCTCAGAAGGGGGCATTGATCACCACAGACTGATTCTTCCTTTGTCTGTTGTTCAGTTGCTGAGTTGTGCCCGACTCTTTGCGAGACCCCATGGACTGTGGCATGCCAGGCTTCCCTGTCCTTCACCATCTCCCTGAGTTTGCTCAAATTCATGTCCATTGAGTTGGTGATGCCATCCAGCCATCTCATCCTCTGCCATCCCCTTCTCCTGCCTTCAGTCTTTCTCAGCATCAGGGTCTTTTCCAGTGAGTTGGCTCTTCGCATCAGGTGGCTGAAGTATTGGAGCTTCAGCTTCACCATCAGTCCTTCCAGTGAATATTCAGGGTTGATTTCCTGGAGGATTGACTGGTTTGATCTCACAGTCCAAGGGACTCTCAGGAGTCTTCTCTAACACCACAGTTCGAAAGCATCAGTTGTTGGCACTCAGCCTTCTTTATGGTCCAGCTCTCACATCCTTACATGACTACTGGAAGAACCATAGCTTTGACTCCACAGAACTTTGTCTCTGCTTTTTAATATGCTGTCTAGGTTTGTCATAGCTTTTCTTCCAAGGAGGAAGTATCTTTTAATTTCGTGGCTGCCGTCACCATTTGCAGTGATTTTGGAGCCCAAGAAAATAAAGTCTGTCCCTGTTTCCGGAGGCCAAAGGCTGGGGCTCCTCAAACTTTGAGGATTGCCATGTTTATTACTTTGGGGGTCTTTGTCTGTTCTTCTGTAATGGGAGGCTTTAAAATAAGCAAAAGATTGATCCAAGAGCTTTTGTACTTGATGTGGAGACAGGCGGGGAAACTGTGGGGCCTGATGAAGGAAAGATGGGACCTGGGGCCTCTGGCCCCATAGTGAGGGAGGTAGGGGGGCTGGTGGACCGGGGTCCCTGGAGAAATTCATCTCCACTGGGATTCAGGAGCCTGGGGACATACAGCCAGGCTCTCCTGCCCTTCCCCAAGTGGGCTGTGACATGGCAGGCCCCTGCCTTGGGGAGCAAGTGGCATCCAGGCTTGGCTACAGTTCCCCTGCAGATGCCTGGGACCGCAGGCCTGGTGAAGGCTTCAGCCTGACCTGGTTGGGATGGCTGCGGGGCCACGGACAGGGAGGTGAACCGGCGAGGGTGACAGCATATGAACAAGGGGACAGTGGCACTCCCAAAGGGCTCTGGTCAGGAGGCGTCCTGCCTTTTTAGCTCCGCAGCCAGTGAGCAGGAGGAGAGGAGGCGGCTACCGTGGCTGCAGACATGTTTCTGCATTTATTTGTGGCTGTTCAGTCACCAAGTCATGCCCGTCTCTTCTGCGACTGCATGGACGGTAGCCAGTTGGATCCTCTGTCCATGGGATTTCCCAGGCAGGAATAAGGGAGTGGGTTGCCATTTCCACTTGCAGGGGATCTCCCAGGCCCAGGGATCAAACCTCCTGTCTCTTGAATTGGCAGGCAGCTTCTTGACCACTGAGCCACCAGGGGAGACCTTTTTGCATTTATTTGGGTTGGGTTTTTCATGGAGGGAGTGAGGGGAGCATCTCACCACAGGAGCTGGCTGGAGGGCAGTCAGTGGGGGCAGGGCAGGGCAGGCTTTTCTGGCTGGGTGCCCCCTCACTGCGTGCCCTGCCCAGCTCAGAGGGGCTTTGTGGAGTCAGTCAGGTCGGGTCCCTTTGGTTCAGTTTCAGGCAGCGGGATGGACTGGCCTGTCCATGTCGCAGGAGGTTGAAGCTGCTATTTTTACCGCTCCAACTAGGACTTTTTACAGGAAGGTACAATTACAATACAAGCAAAATGTCAGGGTTTGGCTGGTCAGCTGAGCCCTGGGAGGCTGCCACAGCCCCAGGCCGGACCGCAGCACGGTCTGTGCATGTGTAAAACGAGACTTACTTGCGTGTGGACACACACCTACCCTGGGTGCTGGGTGACTTCCTCTGAACTGCCTGCAGTATCTGGAGTTTTGCCTCCAGGCCAGAAACAGGCCTTTGCTGGGATTTGCCCAGATTAGTGCCCCTGATGGGGGCACCTTGACTTTGTGATGGGTCACACAGCAGTGAAGCTAGCCTGGACAGCTGTAAGCCATTCTGTTCCTGACTGCCTGGGAGGTTGAAATCTTATCAAATAAATGATTGAGAACCTACCGGGTGATAGCCACACTGCTGAGTGCTAGGGTATAGGTGGGTTAGACAGACTCCGCTCAAGAGCATCACCCGTGTAGCGATTAAGGATGCAGAGAGTGCCCGTTGTCTCTGAAGTGTTTGGACAAGCACCTGATTTTTTTTCATTTTAACACTTATTTGTCTGTACCAGGTCTTAGTTGTGGCATGGGATCCTCAGTCTGCTGTGGCATGCAGGACATTTAGTTGCAGCAGGAGAAATCTCAGTTGCAGCACGTGGGGTCTAGTTCCCTGACCACGGATCGAACCCATGGCCCCTATATTGGGAGCTCAGAGTCTTAGCCACTGGGCCAGCAGGGAAGTCCCCACCTGATGTTTTTAACGTATATGCGTTATGGCTAGAGGACGGGCAGGGCTTTTGTTAGCTTCTGTTGCTCCCTAACAGGTCAGCACTAACTTCATGGCTTAGACGGTACCTGTTTAGTAGCTCACAGTTCTCTGGGTCAGGAACTTGGGCTGACTCAGCTGAATTCTCCACTTAGGCTGTCACAAGTCCAAGGTCAAGTGCCAGCTGGACTGGGCTTTTATCCTGAGGCCTTGAGGGGGTGGGAGGGGAGATTCTGCTTCCAGGCTCACTCAGGTTGTTGGGAGAATCAAGTTCCTGGTGGTTGTGGGACTGAGGTCCCTCTCCTCCCTGGCTGTCAGTAAGTGCTGATCCTGAATCCATATGGGCTCCTTAACTCCATGCCAAATACCCCTCCACCCCACCCCACCTCCAGGCCAGCAGCAGACCCTCAGGTCCTTCCCTGCTTCAGATCTCTGACATCCACTTCTGCAGTCAGCTGGAGAAGACTCTGCTTTAGAGGACTCATGTGATTAAGTCAGGCCCACCCAGCGCATCTCTCTATTGTAAGGACTCCTAATTAGCAACAACATCAGTTATGTCAACAACTCACTTTGCCATGTAGGTAACATGGTCACAGGGGTGGAGAGCGAGAGTCACCTTTGAATTTTTCTGCTAAGGGCTCATGTCAACAGGGGTTACAATAGCAACAGTATCAGTAACCTCTCTTCTCTTGAATGGAGTGAATTTTGTGTGTCTCACTGTGCTCTTTACATGGGCTGTCTCTTATTTATTTGGCTGTGTTGGGTCTTAGTTGTGGTGTGTGGTCTTTCCCTGTGGCATGAACTGTCTCAGCGCTGCTGCCTGGGCCGACAGTTATTAGAATGTTAATTGCAGGAGCTATTGTTGTTTGATCACTAGGCCGTGTCTGACTCTTTGCAACCCCATGGACTGTAACCCGCCAGGCTCCTCTGTCCATGGGATTTCCCAGGCAAGAAAACTGGAGTGGGTTGCCATTTGCTTCTCCAGGCAATCTTCCGGACCCAGGGGTTGAACCTGGGTCTCCCACATTGGCAGATGGATTCTTTACTGCTGAGCCACTGGGGAAGCCCTAATTGCAGCAGACAAGACAAAAATCTCTTTAATTGTCTGCTGTGTTCCTGGTGCATAGCTCAGGGCCCAGCAGCTAGCAGGTGCTCAGAAATTACTTGTAAGGTTAATTTTTTGAGTGTCTGTTGGGTTGGTTAAAAAGTTTGTCTGGGGTTTTCTGAAGGATGGAACAGAAAAACCTGAGTGAACTTTCTGGCCGACCTAATACTATGTCTGAAGTCCTATCCACTCCAGACAGATGTCAAGTCCAGGAGGCTTACGGAGAGAAGGAGTGGGGCTAGAGCAGGAGAACGGGGGAGGAGAAGGCTTGAAAGTCTTGGGTGTGTCCCAGCGAGTGGTAGGGGGCGAGGGCTGGGAAACACAGTGAACCAGGCTTGGACGTCAGCGTCTCCCTGAAGGCTTTTGAGCAGGTGGTCCAAAGCCAAGTGTCTGGCACCGGAATGCCCTGAGAGGGGAGCCCCAGCCTACAGTGGTCAGGTCCTGCCCTTGTTTCTGGAAGAACTAGCCACACAGGGGACCCGGGAAGGAGGATTTAACAGAACTTGGTGGGGCCAAACGATATGCTAAAAATGTATCTATGAATGAGTTGCAATTTCTGGGCACCCATGTATTTGGCTGTAAATACACATTACATGTGTAATTTCAAGAGACCAAGAATTATCAGCTGCGAAGCCCAAGGGTAGCAGCCCACGCCCAGCCGCTGTAGTTTGCTGTCTCCGGCCCTGCCCTCTGCAGACCGCCAAGGACTGTTATTTGGGGGGAAATGAGGGGCCCTGTGGCGAGAAGACAGTCTGGTGATGCAGGGAGGCGCAGAGGGGCCTGGGTGCTCCGAGGGGAGGCTGGCGAGTGGGGAGCAGAGGGCGGCCCCGGTGTGCTCGGTGCCCGCACGACCGGGAGGGGCTCTCACGAACCCCCCGAGTGGCTGGTCACGCTGTCACTGCCCATCCCTTTCCACGGCAGTTTCTTTTTCCGAGTTCTTATTTTAAAAACATGGTTCACATGGAGGGTGAGGAAGTTCTGCTTCTTACAGTGCAGTGCTAGAAAGTCCCTGGATTCTTTTGGAGTCCACAGCATCAAAACTTTTCATAGTAACACCCAGCTATTATTTGCCTTTTTCACCCATTCTCTCCAGGTGCAAAACCCCGTGAACCAATGTTTCCCAGGTAACCATTGCACAAAACTGGTTCATGCATGGGTAAATGAACCAGCGTGCAAGACAGACCGGAAGACGGGAAGGTTCGAGTATCTGCGTTCACCACGTGGCTCAGGTCCCACACTGCAGTTGACCTTTAAGGAACTGCTGTCCAGGCTGCCCTGGAGGCTCAGTGGTAAAGAATCTGCTTGCCACTGTGGGAGATATGGGTTCGATCTCTGGTCTGGGAAGATCCCACAGGCCGCAGAGCAAGTAACTGCTCCACAAGTCTTTGTGTTTTGTCAAAGAAAAATATCCACAATAATCTGGAAAAGCTCTTAAAATCTCCTCCCTTTACCAGCTCCCTATCCAGATGAGGCTGTATTTTTTTCTAGCCTGCAATGAAAATATTTTACAATGTTTAGGAGTATGGGATTCATAGATACATACTACTAAATGTAAAATAAGCAATGAGGATTTACTGAATAGCACTGGGAACTACATTCAGTATCTTGTAATAATCTGTGATAGAACATAATCTAAAATATATGTATGTATGTAACACTCACTTTGAACACCTGAAATCAATACCATATTGTAAATCAACTATTTCAATTTAAAAAAAAAACACTTAAATTGGATGCAGAAGCAGACAGAGAATCTGGCTGTTAATAAATTTTTTTTGAAATTAGATTTATGAAAAACGGCTTATTTATGCTAACATATAGCAAGTTTATTATTATTTTTCAGTTAACTAGTATACATTTCAGTTTTGTCTCAATGTTGTATGTGATAAATATCAATAGACTGAACCACATAACAGAAGCCCCTTAGGGCCCTCAGTCACTTTGAAATTGTGAAAAGACCCTGAGACCAAACCATTTGAGAACAGCTGTGCAAGGCAGAGCTCCTGTGAGCTGGGGGCCAGATGTGAGCCCAGCACCCAGATCTGTTCATCTGTTTTACCCTTCAGTCCCTCAGGGATCCTGCGAGGTTGGTGTGGTTATCTTCACGCCCATTTTACAGACGTGGAAGCTGAGGCACTGAATGTCTGAATACCTGGCATAAGCTTTGCAGTACAGAGGTGGCTTTGCTGGCAGTGCCTGCCAGCGGGGAGGTCCCAGACCCAAGTCCCTGCTCCCCAGGCAGGGAGGAAGGCAGACGCCCAAGAGAGAGCCTATTAACGCAGGCCGGATCTGCGTCCTCAAGCTACCATCAGATGTATCACGCGCTCTTCAGGGTGCCAGGGGGCCTGGCCAACTGCGAGCACACATCCTCATCCTGCCTCTCCAGAGGCCCAGGAAGGAGGGTTCAGGTTTGCCAAGTGGCAGCAAGGCACTTGACAAATCAAGTGCTTTTCATTAAAAACAGCATCTCCTGGTCAGGCACACATGGCCTTGGCAACCAGGAAGGTTCTTCTTTCTCAACAGCCCAGGAGGTGCCATTTGAGCAGGGATTTGGGGTTTTTATGGTTCCTTCGTTTTTTTCCCAAGTTTTAATAATCAGGAATAAAGCTGCTGTAATAATTTGTATACAGGTTTTTGAGTATATGAAACATGGTTTCATTTCTCTTGGAGAAATACAGAGAAGATAGTGTTGCTAGTTACTAAAGAGTGATTTGTGTATGGCGGTTTCTTGGTGGCTCAGATGATAGAGAATCTGCCTGCAGTGTGGGAGACCTGGGTTCGATCACTGGGTTGGGAACATCCCCTGAAGAAGGGAGTGGCTACCTACTCCAGTATTCTTGCCTGGAAAATTCCAGGGACAGAGGTGGGCTACAGTCTATGGGGTCGCAAAAAGTCGGACCCGACTGAGCAACCAACACTTCCACTTTTCATGGATATTGTATAGATACAAATGTGTTACTAAGTGGACTTTCAGTATAGCACAGAAACACAGTTATGATATTTTGGAAGCTAACTTTCCAATTCTTTAAGCCTGCTAACTTCTCAAGACTGAAATTTCACATTAAAACCTTAGTCCTTTCTTCACTGAAAAAGGTATTAGGTTGGCCCAAAAGTCCATTAGGGTGTTTCTTCTTTTATTTCTTTTTTATTTTTTAATTGGAGGATAATTGCTTTACAATGTTGTGTTGGCTTCTGCCATACAGCAACCCAAATCAGTCACAATTTTATATATATATATATCCCCTTCCTCTGGAGCCTCCCTTGCCTCTCCCATTCCACCCTTCTAGGTCATCACAGCGTGCCAGACTGGGCACCCTGTGTGATCAGGGACTCTGGAGCAAAACAGCTTTGAGTACTGAGGACGTGTGCACGTGTCTGACCTTCTCTGTGCCTCAGTTTTCCCATCTGTGGAATGGGGACAGTGATGGCCTTGATGAGGTGCCATAAGAATACGGTGAAAGAAGGCTTGTACAGGGCTTGGCAGAAACACTCGCTCAAAGCAGGTTTAAAAAAAAAAAAGTGACCCTGCGTCTGGCATAGCATCCGGCGGGTTCTTGCGGTTGTGGGTGAAGACAGGCTCCGCACCCTCCTCACCAGCAGTGTCTGTTGTCAACTGGCATTTTTGCTCCACCTACTGAGACAGTCTGTGCATCCCCAGCAGGTGTGTGTGTACTACAGGTCTGTGTGTGTGACTAGGTAGTCGGTGTTTAACAGATGTACGAGACAGCCTCCAATTCACAGCACTTCTCATTTTAGCAGAGAAAGCCAGTTGCTTATTGTGTGTGTGTGTGTGTATTTATATATATATAAAATAGAGTTCTGTAGTACTCCACTGTATGAATGAACCACCGTTTCTTTAACTGGGCCTCTCACCCGTGAACATCAAGGCATTTGCAATCTTTGGCTTGCAGCCAAAAGGCCACAGAGGGCAGGACTCCTGGGTATGGAGAGGCTGGGGCAGAGGGCACGTGCTTCTGTCCTTTTTAAGATCTTGCCAAAGCACTGTTGAGCCACACGCCCCTGCCCTCCGCCTCCCCATGGGAGGGGAGAGACGGAACTGTTTCTTGGGCTTCAGCACTTGAGGCACCTTCCCATTCTGGCTCGACACTGCCAGCCTGGAGTAGAACGAAGCTTCTGGGACACCGGGAGAAAGCAGCTCATGACCAGTAAGTGGCTGGTGCTTGACTATTTTTTTTCCCCCCTTCTATCCTTTACTGTATGTTCATTTTCCTCCCAGGCTGTCACTCCAGGTGGCTTGCTGAAAATGATATCTAGGCCAGAGTGCTCTTAATGGCTCCATCTGTGGGCCTCTGCAGATCTTTCGGGGGCTCAGACAGGAAGAGAGACAGCCTTCCTCTAGGTCCCCAGCCCCCACACCACCTCTGTTTGCCAAGGGCCCAGCCAGTCCTGCTGGCGAAGGGGGAACCCAGGACTGGGTGGCGATGTTTGCTTTGCACGGGGGCTGTTCTTTGCCCCCTGCTTTGTTTCTCTGCTCTGTCTCGCTCTGGACAATTGAAAGGAAACAAGCAATTTCAACAGATGGGCGAACCTGAACACCGAGTCTTTGTCCCTTCTGAGAGCTGGGATGTCCATTTCATTGGCCCTGCTCCTGTCTGCAGCAACAGCTGGGTGGGCTTGCAGACTTGCAGACCCCCAGTCTCAGCCAGAGATGGTCCAGGGGGGCCTCACCGGGCTGAGGAGTAGCAGGATAAAGCAGTGGTGCCCAAGGGGCAGCATCTCTCTGCCCCACTGAATTTGGAGGCATCTGAGCCATGCCTGTCTAAGCTGAAAGAAGTCTCTTTGTTGCCAGGTTGGTTTCATGAAGCAGGGTAAACAGAGCTGCTAGGACAATCTGACATCAAACGTCTGTAATAATTCTCCAAAGATTTTTATCTCAAAGTGAAAGTTGATCAGTCACATCTGACTCTTTGTGACCCCATGGACTGTACAGTCCATGGAATTCTCCAGGCCAGAATACTGGAGTGGGTAGCCTTTCCCTTCTCCAGAGGATCTTCTCAACCCAGGGATTGAACCCAGGTCTCCTGCGTTGCAGGTGGATTCTTTACCAGCTGAGCCACCAGACAAGCTCAAGAATACTGGAGTGGGTTGCCTATCCCTTCTCCAGGGGATCTTCCTGACCCAGGAATCCAACCAGGGTCTCCTGCATTGCAGGAGGATTCTTTACTAACTGAGCTATCAGGGAAGCCCTGAAGAGAGTAGCGTAATTCACAATTCACTTCAAGCAAAGGCAGTGGGGGAGGGGGCTTCCCTGGTTTCTCAGACAAAAGATCTGCCCATAATGCAGGAAACTCAGGTTCGATCCCTGGGTCCGGAAGATCCCTTGGAGAAGGGAATGGCTACCCACTCCAGTATTCTTGCCTGGGAAATCCTATGGACAGAGGAACCTGGTGAGCTACACAGTCCATGGGGTTACAAAAGAGCCAGACGTACAAGCTGTGAGTAACCAAGCACACCACAGCACAAAAACGTTGTTGGATACAAATTCAAAACTATGGATGAATGAATTAGTAACTCAGGGTGGTTCTATACTGCACAGACATTAAACATTACAGCCAGCAATCCCAGAGAGACTGAGTAGGTTCATCCCAGTGTTTGCACGCAGGAGGCCCCAATCAACCTGTGTTCTGTGATGAATGGAGCATGCCAACTATGTGAATGGGTAAAAACAATGTAAAATAGTGTTCCATAACTACAATAATGTAAAATGTTTGGGGATAAAGGCTGAAAATAAGCCAAAGTGAAAATAGTTATTCTGTTTTCAGTATTTCTCAACCTTAATCACCTCCCTACCACAAGTTGACTCACTGGAAAAGACCCTGATGCTGGGAAGGATTGGGGGCAGGAGGAGAAGGGGAAGACAGAGGATGAGATGGCTGGATGGCATCACTGACTTGATGACATGGATTTGGGTGGACTCCAGGAGTTGGTGATGGACAGGGAGGCCTGGTGTGCTGTGGTTCATGGGGTCGTGAAGAGTCGGACACGACTGAGCAACTGAACTGAACTGAACCACAAATCTCTTTGGACCTTTTATTCCTAATTGCATTCAACTCTGCCCTTCCCCTGCATAAATTTTTAATGCCAGGTATACTGTAGGGATATACTTAACCTTCCCTGGTGGCTCAGATGGTAAAGAATCTGTCTGTAATGCAGGAGACTGAGTTTGATCCCTGGGTCAGGAAGATCCCCTGGAGGAGGACATGCAACCCACTCCAGTATTCTTGGCTGGAGAATCTCAGGGACAGAGGAGCCTGGTGAGCTACAGTCCATGGGGTCACAAAGAATCGGACATGACTTAGCAACTAACGCCGTATTCAGTTTGTGTGTCTGTGCTTTGTACCTAAAACAAATAAGAGTTTTTTCTGTGCTGCAAGAATCAGTGGTTGCCTCCTTAGGGCAGTGTTCCTGCCCACCACTTCACCGCCATGAGAACCGCTGTGTTCGGGCTGGAATGCCTGGGGATCTTCATCTTTTGTATTTTGCCTTCTCTTCTGTGTTGTCTTTTCAATAATAATGACTGAGCTCTGGGGTGTGCCTGCTGGTCTGTCTCACTCGGTTCATGGAGCTCATACCCAGAGGAGGGGGTCTTGGGCAGAAAAAGGGGCACACCGACCATCCGTGGCTGCGTCTGCTGGGTTGGACATGTGGCCCTGGCAGTAATTACAGGGTCATCCCACATCTCCTTGCCCAGGGTCCCAGCCTGTAAAAAGCACTCAGTACGAGCCTAGTACATAGTCGGTGCTCATCACTGTGGTTTATTGGTACTGTTGTCATTCCTATTCATCTCTGAGCTGCTGTTTTATTTGTAAATTACAGAACTGAGAGGCCATATGGTAGGATCCCGCCTCTGATGTGCTAAGTCATTTGGGTCATGTCTGACTCTTTGCGACCCCATGGACTGTAGCCCGCCAGGCTCCTCTGTCCATGGGATTCTCCAGGCAAGGATACTGAAGTGGGTTGCTATTTCCTCCTCCAGGGCATTTCCCAACCTTGGAATCGAACCCACGTCTCTTAAGTTCCCCGCATTGGCAGGTGGGTTCTTTTACCACGTAGCGCCACCTGGGAAGCCTAATTTTGGCCAGTGAGATGGGGGCAGAAGTGATGTGTGTCCTTCTAAGCCAAGCACCAGTGCCACACTTGCCAGAGCTTTCTCTCTTCCCAGTGGCGTGGTGACTGGCGCTATGGAGTCATTTGGGTTGCTGAGTGTGACAGTGATGAGAAGAGCACTCTCTGCTCCTCCCCCCCACCACCAGCTAACCCACAGAGCGTGTCGAGTGAGCAAGGAATGTCTCTGCCCTCAGTGCCACTGAGACTCGGGGGTGTTGGTTGTTGCGGCACATCCCAGCCCATCTTGATTAAAACCGAGTCATCACCTTGTCAGGCTTGGCCATGAGGATGAAATCTTCCATGTGAGATGCCCGGTGCAGGGTGGGTACATGGTAGTCAGGCGCTCCATCTGGCTCCCTTCCCAACCAAATTCCCTGCTGACTCTTTGCAACAGGTGTTGCTTCATCTTTCAGCAGCCTTTCACAGGCCTTGACCCCTTACCTCCTGTCCTCTGCCTCTTCTGGGAAGAAAGCCTGTTGCCCGGGAAATGCCAGGGCAGCATGCCACCCAGACCCTTCCTCCGGGGGCGGCCCGCCCACCCCGGTGGAGCTGGTGTCTGTCCACACAGCATCGGTCAACTCAGAATAATAGCCCTGACGACCAGACGCCGCTTCCGCCTGGGACCTGGCTATATCAGCCATGAGGGCTCCGTGGCTGCACTTCAAGTGTGTGTCAGGTGAAAAGGCCAGAGCTCGTGGAGAAGGCCCTGAGGCGTCCGCCCGCCCCTCTGGGACCCCCTTTCCCTTCCTGACTTTGGGTGCGGGCGGACGGGGTCACTGCCCACCTGGGAGCGTGTGTGAGTGTGTGAGACCGTTTGGCGGTGGCGCTGCAGCTCAGGACCGCAGGACCGCAGGCAGGTACCTGGCTGCCCCACAGAGGGCCTCGTCAGAGGGTGTGGGAGGGTTAGGCTTCTGCCCTGTGGGGGTGACCTCAGGGCAGCCTCCGCCCCTCTCGGGGTTGCCGCGTGGCACTGGACATCCTGTACTACCCAGAGAGAAGCCCCACCGCCGCCGAGCTGTGCATGAAGCAGACAGCCTCACCCCTTGGCTGAGCCTCACTGTGTTCCAGAGCCGCCCCACACAGCCAGCCCAGTGCCCTGCAGGAGGGCCAAGGCTTGTGATGAGGCCGGGCCGGGACGGGGTGAGGGCTCGCTGGGGGCGGGGCGGGGCGGGGCGGAGCAGCACCCCGCAGAAGCTTTAACCACGCAAGATCAGGAGGCGTGCCTTACACAATTCCCAGGATTTCCCTGCAGGTTTGAAATCTTTCACAATCCCAAGCTGAAAAACGAGATCAAAATAAATAAACACAGTGGAAAATATCAACAGTTTTAAAACTGTTCCAAGTATGTACGATTTTTGAATAGATGTATATATATATATTTTTTTTTTGGTTCTCTTTCTTTCAAAGAAAGGACCATTAAGAAGTAGAAGCATCTAGGGAAAGGCCCCGTTGATCATTCACTCGTATCTAGAGTGACCTGCGGCCCTGCTTCCATTACAGCAGTTATACTGATTTCACTCTCATTTGGCAATGAGGTCTGCCTGCTTCATGAGGTGCTTAGTTTGTTCTCCACTTGAAACTTGGGTGGCTGGCTGCCCCTGCGCCCGGGGGGCTCCCCAAGGTGCGCGCGTCCTCCAGGCGTGGGCAGAGTGGGGCTGTGGGCTGCATCACGGGGCGCCCTCTTGGAAGCCCCCTCCCAGCACCCTGGCTGCAGCACGCGGCCCTGCGTGGTGTGTTATCTGATAGCTTGGAGTCCGTCGTTATCACAGCTCTAGAAGTAACCCAAACCCAGCAGGCTTGGAGAAAACCTTCAGTGTTTTTCCTGGCTACAGAAATACTGTACTCGTTAAGAAAAAAAAACAATCAACTTAAAAATGAACAGAGTGGCCAGTGAAAAAGCCCTTTATTCAGAAGTGAAGGTTGTGGTTGGAGCAAGGCTGGGAATGTCTTCTGTGTTTATCCCGTGACAGTGATAATGGCAGCAGTCAAACAGCTGACTGGGTGAGAAGGACAGGGCCCCGCCGTCCCGACGCTTATCGGCAACTTGTCTCATGTAATTCTCCCAACAAACCTATGAGGCTGCAGCTGCTTTCATCATCGCTTTTGTGGCTGAGAAAAACAGACCCAGAGAGGTGAACTCACTTTCCCAGGGTCACACAGGAAGGGCTGGGCTGTCTCCAGGGGCCCTGTTCCCCTGCGCCGGCAGTGAGGAGCTGTGTGTGTCCCAGGGCTGCTTTGTCGCAGGCGTGTCTACACTGGGGCAGAACACCCGGGAGGTCTAGCTCCAGAGTGCATCCTTTCCCTCCCCACTCCGGGCCGGGATCCGCTTCTTACAGCTGGGACGTCCGAGGCAAATTTTTCACAGACATACCCAGCTCCAGGGCTCAGAAGTCCCTGGCCCTGTGCAGTGGTGTCCCTGCCCGTCCCTGGCCTTGCTCTTCCCTGCAGGCCCGGCGGTTTCCGCCTGGCCTTTGCGCCTGCTGCTTCTCTGCCCGAAGCCTCCCTTCCCTGCTGGCTCGACGCATCACTTATGCTTCAGCCCATGTGTCCCCTCTTCAAAGGGGCCTGAAAGAACCCACCAGCGTCTTCTTGCCTGGTGGCCCACTGCCTTTTTATTTTCTTTATAGAGCTTCGAGGAAGTGAAGGTGTCCTTTTCCCTGGTTTGTTTCCTCACTGCTGGCGCGTCTTGTCTGCCCCCTTCCCTACTGCCAGCCCCAGAGTGCAGCCCTGTTCGGGCAGGAACCCATCTCCCTGACTGGCATGTGGAAGTTGTTCAGAAAGTTTGTGGTGGATGAGCAGGTCAGACCCACATTACCTGCAACCCCTCAGCTGGACCCTGAGCTTTTCCAGCTCCCTCTGGCCTAGAAGGATGGAGTTGACACCCTCATTTAGAAAATCGCTGACCCCTGGCTGGGGGTGGAAGGCGGGGAGGGGTGAGTGATCCAGGACAGAGGTGGGCCTCCCAAAGAGTAACCTCCAAAATGCAGCTCTGATCTCCTCTGGTGCCTTTTTTCTGAGAGTGGCGCTGGAATCTTTGGAGGGCTTGGCAAGTTTTCTTCTGAATGTTTTGCCCCTTGGCTTGTTTTCTTGTTTATTTGGGTAACTTTCCAAGGAGCATGGAAGGGATGAGCTGGACCCCTTGTTATTTTATTGGAGTATAGTCGATTTATAATGTCAGTTTCAGGGGTACAGCAGGATGATTCAATTAGACATACATATACATTCATTCTTTTCTATTGTGTGAGGTGATGTCTCATTGTAGTTTTGATTTGCATTTGTCTAATAATAATAAGCTGTGTTGAGCATCTTTCCATGTGCTTGTTGGCCATCTGTATGTCTTTTTTGGAGAAATGTCTGTTTAGATTTTCTGCTCATTTTTCAATTGAGTTGTTTGTTTTTTGGATGCAGAGCATCAGGAGCTGTTTGTATATTTTGGAGATTGATTCCTTGTTGGTCACATTGTTTGCAAGTATTTTCTCCCATTCTGTGGGTTGTCTTTTCATTTTGTTTATGGTTTCCTTTGCTGTGCAGAAGCTTTTAAGCTTAATTAGATCTCACTTGTTTATTTTTGTTCTTATTTTCATTAGGAGGTGGACCCAAAAAGATATTCCTGTGATTTGTGTCAAAGAGTGGTCTGCCTATGTTCTCCTCTAAGAGTTTTATAGTGTCTGGCCTTACACTTAGGTCTTTGATCCATTTTGAGTTTATTTTTGTGTATGGCATTAAATAGTGTTCCAATTTCATTCTTTTACATGTAACTGTCCAGTTTTCCCAGCATCCCTTGTTGAAGAGACTATCTTTTCTCCATTGTTATCCCTACCTCCTTGGTCATAGATTAATTGAGCACAGGTACAGGGGTTTATTTTTGAGCTTTCTGTCCTGTTCCATTGATCTATTCAGTTTTTGTGCTAGTACCATACTGTTTTGATGACCATAGCTTCATAGTATAGTCTGAGGTCAGGGAGTCTGATTCCTTCAACTCTGTTTTTCTTGCTTAGGAATGCTTTGGCTGTTCAGGGTCCTTTGTGTCTCCATACAAACTTAAGAATTTTTTGTTCTAGTTCTGTGAAAAATACTCGCGGTAATTTGCTAGGGATTGTGTTGAGTCTGTAGATTGCCTTTGGTAGTGTAGTCATTTTAGCTATTGAGTCTTCCAATCCTATCTCTGTGTCATCTTGGATTTCTTTCATCAGGGTCTTATAGTTTTCAGTCTACAGGTCTCTTGTCTCCTTGTGTAGGTTTTTTCCTTGGTATTTTATTCTTTTTGCTACAGTGGTTAATGGAATTGTTTCCTTAATTTCTCTTTTTGATCTTTTGTTGCAGCAGATTTCTTTGTGTTAATTTTGTATCCTGCAGCTTCATCAGATTCGCTGATGAGCTTCAGTAGTTTTCTGGTAGCATCTTAAGGATCTTCTGTGTATAGTAGTATCATGCCATCTGCAAACAATGGCAGTTTTACTTCTTTTCCAATTTGGATTCCTTTTATTTCTTTTCGTTTCTCTGATTGGTGTGGCTAGGTCTTCCAAAACCACATTGAATGAAAATGGTGACAGTGGACGTCCTTGACTTGTTCCTGATCTTAGAGAGAATGCTTTCAGTTTTTCACCATTGAGAATATGTTAGATGTGGGTTTGTCATATATGGCCTTGATTATGTTGAGGCATACATCTCCTTTGTGACCACTTTCTGCAGAGTCTTTACCATAAGTGGGTGTTGAACTTTGTCAAAACCTTTTCCTGCATCTATTGAGATGATCATATGGTTTTTATTCTTCAGTTTGTTAATGTGGTGTATAACATTGAAGAATGTGGTGACATTTGTTTATGTGGCGTGTAATATTGAAGAATCCTTGTATCCCTGGGATAAGTCCCATTTGATTATGGCATATGAGCCTTTTAATGTATTGTTGGATTCAGTTTGCTAGTATTTTGTTGACTATTTTTGTGTCTATGTTCACTGTCCTTGGAATTCTCTAGGCAGGAACACTGGAGTGGGTAGCCATTCCCTTCTCCAGGGGATCTTCCCGACCCAGGACTGAACCTGGGTCTCCTGCACCGCAGGCGATGTGTTACCATCTGAGTCACCAGCGAGGCCCCTCATCAGTGATACTGGCCTGTAATTTTCTTTTGGCCAGGGGAGTAGAGGGGGTTGTGGTGATGTCTTTGTCTGCTCTTGGTATCAGGGTGATGGTGGCTTTGTAAAATGAGCTTGGGATGTGTTCCTTCCTCTGCAGTGTTTTGAACAAGTTTCAGGAGGGTAGGTGTTAACGCTTCTCTAAATACTTGATAGAACTGCCTGTGAAACCACCTGGTCCTGGACTTTTGTTTGTTGGAAGTTTTTAAATCATGGTTCCAATATTAGTTCTTGTCATTGGCCTAGTCTTACATTCTATTTCTTTCTGGTTCAGTCTTGGAAGTTTGCATCTTTCTAAGAATTTATGCGTTTCTTCTAGCTTGTCCATTTTACTGGCATTTAGGTGTAGTAGTCTCTCATGATCTTTTGTATTTCAGTGGTGTTCATTTTAAATTCTCCTTTTTCATTTCTGTTTTTATTGATTTGAGCCCTCTCCCTTGTTTTCTTGATAAGTTTGACTAAAATTTATCAATTTTGTTTATATTTTCAAAAACCAGGTTTTAGTTTGATTGATCTTTTCTATTTTCTTATCTATTTCATTTATTTCTCTTCTTTATCATTTCTGGGCCTTTGGGCTAAGATCAAATGTATTTCTGCTTGGATCTTTATGATTTATTTTCTTCTTGAGTCTTTTTGTTCTTTCTCTAGTTGCTTTGGGTACAAGGGCAAGTTATTTGAGATTTTTCTCGTTTCCTCAGGTAAAACTGTACTACTGTAAACTTCCCTCATAAAACTGCTTTTGCTGCATCCCGTAGGTTTTGGATTATCGTATTTATGTTTTCATTTGTCTCAGGTATCTCTTGATTTCCTCTTTGACTTCTGTGATCCACTGATGGTTTAGTAACATATCATTAAGCCTCCAGGTTTTGTGTTTTTTATAGCTTTTTGCCTCTGTAATTGATTTCTAATCTCACAGCATTGTGGTTGGAAAAGATGCGTGATGATACGATTTCGATTTTCTTAAGTTTACCGAGGCTTGATTTGTGACCTAAGACGTGACTCTGTGTTGGAGAATGTATGATGTGCAGTTGAGAAGAGAGTATTCTGCTGCTTTTGGATGCAGTGTTCTGTAAATACCAGTTCGATCCGTCTGGTCTAAGGTGTCATTTAAGGCCTACGTTTCCTCATTGATTTTCTGTCTAGGTGTTCTGTCCAGAGAAGCCCCTCACTGTTACCATGTTACTGTCAAGTTCTCCTTTTCTGTCTGTTAGTGTTTGTCTTATGTATTGAGGTGCTCCTGTGTTGGGTGCAGAGATATTTACAGCTGTTACATCTTCTTCTTGAATTGATCCCTTCATCATTATGTAGTGATCTTGTCTCTTGTAGTCTGTTTTGTCTGATACATGTATTGCTGCTCCAGCTTTATTTTGATTTCCATTTGCGTGGAGTACCTTTTCCCATCCCCTCACTTTGTATTTGTCCCTAGATCTTAAGTGTGTCCTTTGTAGACCACATATGTACAGGTCTTGCTTTTATTAGTCGATTTATTAGTCGATTAGTCCATTCAGCCAGTCGATGTCTTTTGGCTGGAGCATTTACTCTATTTACATATAAGCTAATTATTGGTATGTCTGATCTTATTGCCATCTTAACTGTTTTCTTTTTGTAGGTCTTATTTTTTCTCTTCTTTTGTAATCTTTTGGTTTGATGTCTATCTTTATTGTTTTGTCGGGATTGCTTCTTGTTTATTGCCTGTGTATTCACTGTAGATTTTTGGTTGGTGGTTCCTGGAGGTTTTGATATTGAAGTCTGTTTATGTGCCAGTTTGCTGGCCTCTTTTTCTCCCAGTGCACTTCTAGTATCCTGCATTTGTATTCTCATCTACTCACAATTGCTGGCTTTAATATTATATTTAATGTGTAGATGTTTAATTTACTTTGCCTTGACTTTGGGTTTGCCTTTACTGATGAGCTTCCCCATTCATAATTTTCTTGATTCTTTTGTAGTTGCGGCCTTTTCTTTTCCACGTGGAGAAGTTCCTTTAGGATTTAAGGCTGGTTTGGCGGTGCTGAATTCTCTTAGCTTTTGCTTGTCTGTAAAGCTTTTGATTACTCCATAAAGTCTGAATGATGAACCTTGCTGGATAGAGTATTTTTGGTTGTAGGTTTTTGTTTTTGTTTTTTTTTTTCATCACTTTAAATATATTGTGCTACTCCCTTCTGGCTTGCAGAGTTTCTTCTGAAAAACTGTTACTTTATGGGGATTACCTTATACGTTGATTTTCTCTTGGGCTTTCAGTAATTTTTCCTTGTCTTCAATTTTTTTCAGTTTGATTAATATATGTCTCATTCTTTTCCTCTTTGGGTTTATTTTGTATGAGACTATGCTTCTTGGACTTGAATGTTTCCTTTCTTGTGTTGGAAAAGTTTCCAGCTACTTTGTCTTCAAATATTTTCTCAGGTCTGTTCATTTCCTTTTGGGACCCCTAAAATGCCATTGTTGGTGTGTTTAATGTTGTTCCAGAGGTCTCTGAGATGGTCCTCATTTCTTTTCATTCTTTTTTCTTTATTCTATTAAACTGCAGTGATTTCAACACTGTCTTTCAGCTCAATTACTTATTCTTCTGCCTCAACTATTAATTCTTTCTAGTGTATTTTTTTTAAGTTTAAAAAAATTAATTTTAATTTTTTTTGGTACAGCATCTATTACAGAGGTACATTTTGTGGTCCTTTCTTTTGCTTTTAATCTTTAAAGATTTTTTATTGTTATTTTTATACAATTTTTAAAGGTTACTTTCCATTTATAGCTGGTCCTGGGGCTTGTCTAGGCTTCCTGGTGGGCAGGACTGGTGTCTGCCCACTGGTGCATGGAGCTAGGTCTTGTCCCTGTAGTGGGCAGAGCTGTGTCCAGCGGTGTGTTTCGAGGTGACTGTGAGCTCAGTACTGCTTCAGGCAGCCTGCCTGTCGATGTGTGGGGCTGTTTGTATGCTGCTATTTGGCCTGTGGCGATCCTGTGGCACCTGTAGATTACTGGGTAAGGCCAGGTCTTGGTGCCAAAACGGCAGCCCCTGGGAGAGCTAGCACTGACCAGTGTTCTCTCGGGCCTCTGCCATCAATGTCCTTGTGTCGGGCAGTCGGCCGCCGCCTTCCCTTGCCTTCCCAGGAGCCCCTCCAGGACTCATGGGTAGGTCCAGCCCCGGCTCCTATGGAGTGATGGCTTTGGGCTGGGTCTCGGTGTACGGGAAACCCCGTGTGCCCTCCCAGAGTGGAGTCTCTGCTTCTCCGAGTCCTGTGGAGCTCCTGCACTCCAGCCCCACCGGCCTTCAAAGCCAAGTGCTCTGAGGGCTTCTCATCCCAGTGCCAGACCCTCAGGCTGGGGAGCCGACCAGGTGCTCAGGACCCTCTGGTGCGAGAACCTCTGTGATGTAATGCCTTTCCAACCTGTGGGTCGCTCACCTGGTGGCTGCAGGATCTGATGATGTCATGAGAGCACCCCTCCTACCATCTCGTGGCGGCTTCTCTGTCTTTAAGTATAAAATGTCTTTTTTTTTTTGGTAGGTTTCTGTGTTTTTCCTCTGATGGTCGGTCAGCAGTTCGTTGTGATTTGGAGGTTTTTGTCAGCGGAGGTGAGCTCGAGCCCTTCTGCTCTGCCATCTTTTCCAGTCCCGAGCCTCCCTCCAGTTTGACTGCTTGCCGTCTCCTCAGCCTGTGCTGGCCGTCACCCCCTTGACAGGGTGTGCAGGTACAGAGGCCCTTGTGCACTGCTGGGGTGGCGTGGGCACCGCTTGGTGTCGTTTGCAGGTCTCGGAGTGGCAGCTTTTGTCCATGCCACCCCAGGGACAGTGGGAGCAGGGTTTGGAGCCTGCTCTTGGGTCTCCTTGGGAATTCCCCGGTAGGTCAGTTAGTTGGTAGAGAATCTGCCTGCAGCGCAGGACACCTGGGTCAGGAAGATCCCCTGGAGAAGGAAATGGCACCCCACTCCAGTATTCCTGCCTGGAGAATTCCGTGGACAGAGGAGCCTGGCGGGCTGCAGCCCACGGGGTGGCAAGAGCTGGCACGACTGAGCGACTAAACCACCAGCACCACGTGGGCCTCCTGGGGGCACCTGCCATCCGTGTACTCCCAGGACAGTGGGCACGGCACTTGGCACCTGCTTACGGGTCTTACAGCAGCAACTCCCACCCCCAGAGCGCCTGCAGGCGGTGCCCTGCTGGCTAGGAGCAGTCACAGGGAAGGACGCCCTTATGAGGGTCTGGCCCCTCTCCCGGGGCACCTCCCTAGATGCAGCCTTACCTCTCCGGCGGGCCCCCGCTGCTCCCTGCACACCCTCAGTTGCCACACTCCAGCCTCTTCAGGCCGTCTCCACGCAGCCAGCCCCTGTCCTGTTCTGACTCTGAAACCTGAGCCAGCACCCAGCCCCACCTGCACCAGCTGATGAGTGACTGGGGGGAGGGGGTAGCTCTGGGCAGTGGTGCCCCCCTGCCATGCAGGTTACCCTCTGCAGTGCCTTCTGCAAACTGGTTGCCACGGTCTCCTCCTCCTCGGCTCCGAAGCTCCCCCTCCATCTAGTCTGATCTCCCCGCCAGTGAGAGGACTCCCCAGCTTGCAGGGACCTTTCCTCCTCCACAGCTCCCTCCCTGGGGCATGGGCCCTGTTCTGATTCCTTTCTTTGTCCTTTGGTCCTGCGTGGTTACACGGAGGTTTTCTTTCCCTTTGAGGAGTTTGTGGCCTTACGGTAGCATTCAGTAGGTGTTCTACGTGAGTCGTTCCACTTGCAGGCGTATTATTAGTGTTTGGTGGGAGCAGGTGAGTGTCCTGTCCTGGTCCCCTGCCATCGATCCCATCCGTTCTGTTTGGTGCATTTTATTTATTTATTTAAATTTTCTTTACTTTATTGTGGTGGTTTTGCTATACAATGACATGAAACCGCGATGGGTTTACATATGCTCCCCCTCCAGAACCCCCCTCCCTCCTCCCTCCCGATTCCCTCCCCCTGGGACATCTCGGTGCACCAGCCCCGAGCATCAACCCTGGGCTGGCGACTGATTTCACATATGATAATTAACATGTTTCAATGCCATTCTTCCCTGTCATCCCACCCTTGCCCTCTTCCACAGAGTCCACGAGTCTGTTCTATACATCTGCGTTCCTTTTGCTGCCTCACATGCAGGGTTCTCGTTACCATCTTTCTAAATTCCATATATATGCGTTAGTATACTGTATTGATCAAAACCACAATGAGGTACCACTTTACACCAGTCAGAATGGCTGCAGTCCAAAAAATCTACAAGCAATAAATGCTGGAGAGGATGTGGAGAAAAGGGAACCCTCTTACACTGTTGGTGGGAATGCAAACTAGTACAGCCACTATGGAGAACAGTGTGGAGATTCCTTAAAAAACTGCAAATAGACCTGCCATATGACCCAGCAATCCCACTGCTGGGCATACACACCGAGGAAACCAGAATTGAAAGAGCCACGTGTACCCCAATGTTCATCGCCGCATTGTTTACAATAGCCAGGACATGGAAGCAATCTAGGTGCCCATCAACTGACGAATGGATAAGAAAGCTGTGGTACATATACACAATGGAATATTACTCAGCATTAAAGAAAAAAATTCATTTGAAGCAGTTCTACTCAGATGGACGAAACTGGAGCCCATTATCCAGAGTGAAGTAAGCCAGAAGCAAAAACAACAATGCAGTATGTTTGGTGCATTTTAACTGCTTCCTGCAGGGAAAGCCTGTGGTCACAGGGGCGGAGGTGTTGTAGGAGGTGGATCAGTACTTCTCAGCAGGATGATAAATCGCTCTTTGGGAGCCTGGCAGTGTCGTTAGATAATTTACGTGCCTTGTATCCATCAAAGCCTGGGTTGACGCTTAGGTCATCAGAATAATCCTGAGATGCCTACAGTTCGAGAGGGTCTGACTTACTGGGGCCCCAAAGACAGGGGGCCATGGAGACAGGCTTCCAAGAGCCAGGACAGACCTGACTCTGCAAAAACACTGTTGTTGTTTTTTCCCCCTTCTTAAAATCTTTAGTTTTGAGACAAGACAGAAGTCTTACAGGCACTCATGGAGAAGCAATGCATGATCACAGTTGAAAGCGAAGACAGTCCAGTCGGAAAGTTTTTACACTTGCTAGCAAGTGCTGAAGCTGAAGCTCTGAGCATGGCACACCGCAGGGCTCAGCGGAGTGGTAGTTAGTATTCCTCCCCTTTCTCCTCTCCCTCTCCCAACAGAATCCACGCCAGTCTCCTCAAGGGCAGCCACGTCCTCACGGGCCCCAGGAAACGCTCCTTCTCCGTGCCCTCACTCACGTGGCAGTGACCAGAGGCATGCTGGCCATCCATCAGGTCACATGTGTGGTCCATGCCTCAGCGACAGCCGTGGTGTTGCTCAGCAGGCACCCAGCTCTCCGGACTTGGCCTGCACTTTCGGTGCTCACCCCTCCCGCCACCGGGAACCTTCCGTCTCACACTGTCTCCGGGTCCTCCAGCCCCGGCACAGGGCTGCGTGTCACTGGAAATCATCTCGTGAAACCCATTCTTGGTGAATGGGATGGCCTCCCTGGTGCTGGCAGGGGTGGCAGGACTCACCTTGCTGAGACCCCCTGGCAAGGCCAGCATCCTGTTCCGCAGTCCCAATGAGTCCTTGTACTCGCTGGGACTCCCGGCGGCCAGGGATGGGGAGGAAGGGGCAGATGGCCTCAGGTCGGCAGTCATCAAGCCCCTGCGCTCCTCCTGTGCACAGCTCCCATCTGGGGTGGTGCTCCACTCCCGGCCTGTGTTCAGCCTCTCAGCGGCCCTGGGGATGGATGCTTTGTCACCCTGCAGCTGGGTCAATACTGCAGAGTAGAGTCTCCAGGCCCCTCCTTGGTGTGGGGCCCGTCACCATGACTGGGGGGGTGCTGGGACCCCAGGGATGCTCTGCTCTGGCCAGCCCTGGATCCCATGGATCCCGTGTCTAAACAGCCTGGAGCGGGAAGAGAGTGTTTCCTGAGGACGAGTGGGTGTCAGGAAAAGCAGGAGGGGGCACCCTGCTGGCTCAAGGGTCTCCCACTTGGGTCTGTTGTCACAGTGGGCCCGGCAGCATCCACAGCTGTCTCAGCCTGCCTCTTCTCTGGGCCTGGAGCACGGCTGTGCGAGCATGGCAGTGGATGTTAGTGAGGAGAGCCTGTGCGCTGTGTGCATCTCATCTTGGTCATTCAGTCCAGCTGAGCCTCCACTCTGTGCCAGGTTGCGTCAGTTAGCACTGCAGAGGGTCCTTGCCTTCGGGGCCGGAGATACAGAAGGCAGATAAGCCTGTGATGGTAATCTGTGACAAGCGCTGTGAGTCGGGGAGGTGTGGGGAGATGACCTCAACAAGGCGGCCACACTCAGGAGGAGAGTGAGCGAGCCATTTAGGGACCACGGGGCGGACAGCAGAGCATTCCAGGCAGAAGAAGCACATGCAAAGGTCCTGAGGCCAGGGATATGTCCAGCACGGCCGGGGAGGCAGCTCGCTGGGAAACAGCAGCATGTGAGGACCTGGGTTTTACTGAGAGTGCTGAGACGTCCCTGGCGAGTTTAGAGCTGGGTGTGGTGTGATCCAGGGGATGCTTTTTAAAGGATAACTCTGATCTCTGGGTAGATTCAGACCCGAGCAGAAGTAGAGGCTGGTGTGGGGGCTCTGTTGGTCGGGGTTGGTGGGGAGGGTCAGACAGGGACTCGTGCAGGAGGTGGGGCCACAGGGCTCATGTGAACTGGTGTCAGGGGGTGGGGATTTGAGCCTGTTGGTGCTGTTTCACAGGTTTGGGGGAACACTGAGAACTTTCCCAGACATGTCACAGGGGAGGGAACAATTGGGCTTCTGGGGATCTTGTAGCTGAGGCAGGGAGCCCAGGGTGGGGCACACAGCTCTTGGCCCCCCCCCCCCAGGCCCCCAGGCCTGACCGCCCACACTGCTGGCCTGGAGCTGAAGGGCAGCCCTGGGTACCTCTGGGCCCAGGAGACTGCGGTCCCCTCCCTGTGTCTGGGCCTCAGTATTCCTGTCTGTAAACTGGGGCCAATGGGTCTCTCGCTCCCTGGAGTCCTGGGGTTTCAGAGCTGTTGCTGAAAGGCTGGCTCAGGTCCCAGTATCTCCTGAGAGGACATGGAGCAGACGGGGAGGCGGCCTGCCTGCCAGGCGCCCCTGCTCCTGGCTCTGCTCCATGGAGCCAGGCCGCCGCCGTCTGGGGGCAGGAGCCCGCTGGGTGTATCTGGGCGTTTCAGGATCTTGACCTGGGAGGGGGTTGGCGTCAGCGGGCAGGCATCCTCCACCGAGCAGGACAGGAGTCGGCTCTGGGCCCCGGCCGCCCACTCAGCACTGCACTTGGAGAGTTCACCTCCTGACCTCATTCTATGGGCACACGTGGCCACTCCGTTGGAATTTGCTGTGCTCTGGGGCACTTTCTCATCTTGGAGTACTGCTCTGTCCTGCCCTTAACACCCTACCAGGGGGGTCTCCACCTGGATCCCTCCAGGGCGGAGGCGGGCCCAGCCCAACCCCATGGCCCCCAGGCCAACCGCCCCAGCATGGACCTGGGCCTGGGACAGAGGGAAGCAGGCTGCACGGGTCCAGGAAGCCTGAGACGGCCTTCACCCGGCGAGCTTAGAGTGTGTGTCCACGTGTCACTGCGTGGGGAGAGTGGGGCTGTCCACTCCGGCTGGTCCTGGAGCCAGGCCCTGTGGGCAGCAGCCTCTGAGCCCGCAGGAGCAGGTACTGTTGACATCCTGGTCACACGGCTGGCATTCCACCCCGACGCTCTCTGTAAAGTGAGTCCAGGAGGAGCTGGGCACCCACAGTGTTCAAGAACACACTCCATTGGGGCTCAGAAGCAGCCTGGCTTCCTGGCTGGATGGGGCGCCAGGCAGAGATGCTCAGGGACCCAGAGCAGGTGGGGCTGTGGGACAGCAGGAACTGAGGTCAAGCATCACTATCAGGGCCCTGAATTGGAGTCCTTGGAGCCAGGTGCCCCCATATCAGAGGCCACGTCCCTGTAAAGGCCCCGGCACACAGGGGTGTGGTGGATGGCATCACCCAGTTGCATGCGTGTGTGTGCAGTCATGTCCAACTCTGTGCAACCCCACGGACTGTAGCCCTCCAGGGAATCTTCCCGACCCAGGGATTGAGCTCAGGTCTTCTGCGTCTCTTGCATTGGCAGGCGGATTTTTCACCACTGAGCCACCTGGGAAGCCCCAGTGGATGGCCACATTTGGGAAAGTGTCCGATGATTGAGGAGCAGAAGCTGGAATGAGGATTAAGCAATCACACAAGATGTGGGGACTATGCTGTGCGGTCCGGAATCGAGGGTGGGCAGTTCAGACCTGGTGGAGGTTGCTGCTGCTGAGCTTGTGAGGCCAGGTCAGCCCAGCCTATCGTCGGTGACTCCCAGTCCCAGGGCCGGGCTCGGGGGTCAAGCTCTGTAAATAATTGCCAACAAGTGAGGGGCTCTCAGGAGGCCTGAACAGGGCAGGGACTTTGTCTTACAAAAAAGGAAAGTGAGTTGCAGAGGAGAGTGGTGCCCTTGGGTGGTGGTAGCATGGGGACACTGTCTATAGTCCGGGTGTGGGGTCCTGCATTCTCCCACTCCTGTGGACTGCACACGGACAAACACGCACCCCTGAGCCTGGCACATCACCCGAGCCTCGTGGTCCATGGTGGTTGGTTTGCACAGCAGTGTCCCTGGCGGGCTACCAGCTTATAGTCTTCCTGGAGCTCAGGGGCCAGAGCAGCAAGGCCAGGCCCACCCCAGTGTCTTCCCTGCCCGGCCTGGGAGCTGGGGCCTTGCCCGGGCAGCTCTGATCACGTCACCGTGGCCTCCCTGGTTCTTTGCCAGGAGCAGAGTGAGCAAGGGAGGCAGCCACGCACTTGGACTCTAATTTACAACCCACTGAAGCTGGAGCACCGCATTCCTTTACCAGGTCACTGTTCACTTGCTCAGTTGTGTCCGACTCTGCAACCCCATGAACTGCAGCACACCGGGCTTCCCTGTCCTTTACCACCTCCTGGAGTTTGCTCAGACTCATGTCCACCGAGTCAGTGATGCCATCCAACCATCTCATCTTCAGTCGCCCCCTTGTCCTCCTGCCCTCAATCTTTCCCAGCTTCAGAGTCTTTTCCATTGAGTCAGCTTTTCAATTCAGGTGGCCAATTGAGCTTCAGCATCAGTCCTTCCAATGAATATTCAGGGTTGATTTCCTTTAGAATTGACTTGATTGATCTCCTTGCTGTCCAAGGGCCTCTCAAGAGTCTTCGCCAGTACCACACCAGTTCGAAAGCATCACTTTGATGTTCAGCCTTCTTTATGGTCCCAACTCTCACATGCATACATGACTACTAGAAAAACCATAGCTTTGACTACACAGACCTTTGTTGGCAAAGTGATGTCTCTGCTTTTTAATACGCTGTAGGTTTGTCATTACTTTTCTTCCAAGGAGCAAGCATCTTTTAATTTCATGGCTGCGGTCACCATCTCAGTGATTTTGGAGCCCAAGAAAATAAAGTCACCAGATCATTGCTTGAGTACAAGAGTGACCTGGAGTTGAGGAGGGGCCAGGGGGAGTTACCCACTTTTGAAAATAAAAATGAAAAGGGGGTTTTTCTGGCCTTGTTACCAGCTGGAAGCACAGACTTCTGGGGTCAGGACGCTGAATGCAGTTTGCTTTTGGCCACTTTGAGACCTAGGATTTTGCCTGCCTGTTGGCTGAGCCTCATGTCCACAGCACCATAGTGGGGTCTGGGGTCGTGTCATTGGCCAGATTTTATTATTAGAGTGTTTGTGCCCTTGTCTGCTCCAGGGACCAGCACTCTGAGCCCAAGTCCTTGGCCCAGCAGAGGTGGGCAGACTGGGGCACACGGTGCGTCGCTGCGGCCCAGGAGCCCAGAGTCGCCTGCAGGGACCAGGGAGGTGCCGCTGGCTGCAGGTGTTCTGGCTGCTGTGGTTGAGGCAGATCCGGATTCCTTTAGGGTCCCGCTGTCGCTCAGGACTTAGTCTCGGCTTCCCACTGGGATTCAGAATTGAGCAGGTGTCCAGGGGGTGAGCTACAGGCCAGCTGGCCTCATTGCCACAGCCCTGCTCATTGCAGCTGGGTCCAGAGGCCTCTGGAGAGCCCTGGATTTGCAGAGCGTGTCTACACTGAGCGCTTGGGCTGTGACAGTGGCTCATGGGGAGCTTTCCAAGGGCAAAGGCGGTGAGTGTGGAGCTGCATGGAGCCCAGCTCAGGACAGGGCCCTGCTGGGAGCAGAGCGGGGGCATGAGGCTCTGCCTGGGGTCTGTGGCTCCTTGGGGACGTTTTGCAAAAGTCCCCCTGCACGAATCTGAGTCTCCTTGGCCAACAGGCTGGGTTGGAGCTGGACGGCCTATGTGGGAATCCTGGCTGCAAGAGTGAAGCAGCCGGGGCGCCTCTCCGCGCCTTGGCTTCCCCGGCTGCGGAATGGGGCCATGCAGCAGCATCCCTGAGCCAAGGAATGTATCCAGAGCACGCGCCGCTTAGCGCTGCCCCGCTGCCCTCTTTTGTATTAATGTTTGTTTATTTCTGGCTGTGCTGGGTCTTGGTTGCTGCGTAGGCTTTTCTTGTTGCAGCAAGCAGGAGCGCCTCCAGCTGCAGTGCACGGGCTTCTCTCGTTGCAGAGCACAGGCTCTGGGGCGCACCACCCTCAGTAGTGGCAGCAGGCGCGCTCAGTAGTTGAGGCTCCCGGCCTCTAGCGCACAGGCTCGGTAGTTGAGGCGCACAGCTTTAGCTGCCCCCCAGCATGGGAGATCTTCCTGGACCAGGGATCCAACCCATGTCTCCTGCATTGGCAGGAGGATTCTTTACCACCGAGCCACCAGGGGCGCGAGCCCACCTGCTGTCCTCTTAACTGGGCTGGGGACACTGGCATGTTCTTGGCACCATGGGAGATGATTGTCGGTCAGGGTCACCTGGGCAGGCTCCTCTCCGGAGGTGACCCTCAGGCTTTACCACCTGCCTCATCCTTCGGCCCTCAGATTGAGGGGCGGGGCTTGGTCTGGGTGTGGCAGAGCTGAGCAGGGGTGGAGGGGGCCGGCTGGCTGGGTTTTGGGGGGCCCAGCGGGGAACTGTGGGGGCGCGCTGGGGCCTGGCCCCTCTTACCTGTGGCCTCCTCCCTCCACCCCACCCCCAGCAGGTCAGCTCAGCATGTCGGTCAGCGTCCACGAGACCCGCAAGTCGCGGAGCAGCACGGGCTCCATGAACATCACGCTGTTCCACAAGGCCTCGCACCCCGACTGCGTGCTGGCGCACCTCAACACGCTGCGCAAGCACCGCATGTTCACCGACGTGACGCTCTGGGCCGGCGACCGCGCCTTCCCCTGCCACCGCGCCGTGCTGGCCGCCTCCAGCCGCTACTTCGAGGCCATGTTCAGCCACGGCCTGCGGGAGAGCCACGACGACACGGTCAACTTCCAGGACAACCTGCACCCCGAGGTGCTGGAGCTGCTGCTGGACTTCGCCTACTCGTCGCGCATCGTCATCAACGAGGAGAATGCCGAGTCGCTGCTGGAGGCGGGCGACATGCTGCAGTTCCACGATGTGCGCGACGCGGCCGCCGAGTTCCTGGAGAAGAACCTGTTCCCGTCCAACTGCCTGGGCATGATGCTGCTCTCGGATGCCCACCAGTGTCGCCGGCTCTACGAGTTCTCCTGGCGCATGTGCCTGGTGCACTTCGAGGCCGTGCGCCAGAGCGACGACTTCAACAGCCTCTCCAAGGACACGCTGCTGGACCTCGTCTCCAGCGACGAGCTGGAGGCGGAGGACGAGCGCGTGGTCTTCGAGGCCGTGCTGCAGTGGGTCCGGCACGACCTGGAGCGGCGCAAGGCCCACCTGCCCGAGCTCCTCCGCGGCGTGCGGCTGGCCCTGCTGCCTTCCGACTGCCTGAAGGAGGCCGTGTCCGGCGACGCCCTGCTCATGGCGGATGAGCGCACGCGGCTCCTGGTGGACGAGGCGCTGCGCTGCAAGGCCCGGATCCTGCAGAACGACGGCGTGGTCACCAGCCCCTGCGCCCGGCCGCGCCGGGCCGGCCACACGCTGCTCATCCTCGGGGGCCAGACCTTCATGTGCGACAAGATCTACCAGGTGGACCACAAGGCCAAGGAGATCATCCCGAAGGCGGACCTGCCCAGCCCCCGCAAGGAGTTCAGCGCCTCGGCCATCGGCTGCAAGGTCTACGTCACGGGGGGCCGGGGCTCCGAGAACGGGGTCTCCAAGGACGTGTGGGTGTACAACACCGTCCACGAGGAGTGGTCCAAGGCGGCGCCCATGCTGATCGCCCGCTTCGGCCACGGCTCCGCCGAGCTGGAGAACTGCCTCTACGTGGTCGGGGGCCACACGTCGCTGGCCGGCGTCTTCCCGGCCTCGCCGTCCGTCTCGCTGAAGCAGGTGGAGAAGTACGACCCCGGGGCGAACAAGTGGGCCATGGTGGCCCCGCTGAGGGACGGCGTCAGCAACGCCGCGGTGGTGAGCGCCAAGCTGAAGCTCTTCGTGTTCGGGGGCACCAGCATCCACCGGGACATGGTGTCCAAGGTCCAGTGCTACGACCCGTCGGAGAACCGGTGGAGCATCAAGGCCGAGTGTCCGCAGCCCTGGCGGTACACCGCGGCCGCCGTGCTGGGCAGCCAGATCTTCATCATGGGCGGCGACACGGAGTTCACGGCCGCCTCGGCCTACCGCTTCGACTGCGAGAGCAACCAGTGGACGCGGATCGGGGACATGACCGCCAAGCGCATGTCCTGCCACGCGCTGGCGTCGGGCAACAAGCTCTACGTGGTGGGGGGCTACTTCGGGACCCAGCGGTGTAAGACACTGGACTGCTACGACCCCACCTCGGACACGTGGAATTGCGTCACCACCGTGCCCTACTCGCTCATCCCCACTGCCTTCGTCAGCACCTGGAAGCACCTGCCCGCCTGAGGCGCTGCGGAGCCCAGCCAGGTGAGCCCCCTCGCCCCCGCCGGAACCCGCTCGGCGCAAAGGCTGCATCTTCCAGGGGAGGCTGGGCCAGTCAGGAAGCAGGTGACTGGGGGGCGCTCTGGGACCCTTTTTTTCTACTCAGGAGCAGAACCTAGCTCCCCGACCCCTTACTGACAGTTAATCTTGAGCAAAGCAGGTAACCCTTTTGCCAGATGGGGACAACCATCTTAGACTGGTTCCTGGGGCCTGGCCGCGGATCAGTCATCGGGAGTCAGTGGACACATCGTACGTGGCGTTTAGGCTAACTTTCAAAGTCTGAGGGCACAGTCTCCGTGTAAGGGCACTCTCAGGAAATGGTCTCCAAGGACATGTGGGTGTACAACTCTGTCACAGACACCAGCTGTGAGGTAAGGGCTCCAGAACCGTCTTAGATCCAGCACCGGAAGCATTCATGAATGTGTGCTGAAGGTATATATCCCCAGTTATGGTTTAATTACGGGGAAAGGATGCAGATTAAGAGGAGAGGGCGGAGATGCCTGGGGCATTAAGATGCCTGGGTGGGGTTCCAGACGTGGAGTACCCCTGTCCACTCCCCGTGTATTAGCAGCATACATGAGTGGCGGCTCACACACAGTACTGCCCAACAGGGGAGCTCACACAGCCTTGGTGTCCAGAGTTTTTATCAGGGCCCCAGCGTGTGGGCATGACTGATGGTTGGCCACACGGTTACTCTCAAGTCAGCTGGTCCAGCATGACCCAAAGCCCCCCTAGGTCACAGGGACGTCACTCTAAACAAAGACATTATCGGGTATGACACAGATCACCTCCCAGAAGCTAAGAGCAGACCTCTGGAGATTGAACCCGGGTCAATTACAGGCAGATTCTTGACTGTCTGAACCCCGAGGGAAGCCCCTCTGGGCAAGGCCACCAATTCTGTCCTCCACAAATGCTGGGCCCAGAACTCTGGAGTCTGGGCGTCTGGGGCCCGAGGCTCAGAGCCGTGGTAGCTCCAGGTGAGTCCGGAGTGCAGCCAAGGTGAGCGCCCCACCGGGCGGGCCCATGAGGAGCAGCAGGACGGGGGTGGACGGGGCGCTCAGGGGTGTGTGTGCGGGCGCTGTGGGGCTGGATGCTGCTGTGGGTGTCTGGCGGGGCCAGGGTGCTGGACCCGGCGGTGCTGGGCTGGGCCCGGCCTCTCCTGGGGGCAGCCTGTGCTCCCCGATGCGCAGGGGAGCCATCGCCTCCTCCCATCCCTCCATGAGATGGAGAGGAGGCCTTCCTTGGAGCATGGGAACAGCCCCCAGCAGGGCTGCCCCGGTTACCCTGGGTTACCTCGCTCTCTGATCTCAGCAACATCGTTCCATGAGGTCACCGCGTGAAACAGGAAGGCCACAGTGGAGGCCAGGGGCGAGGTGACACGTTCGGACGCTCCTTATGGGCATCGGAGGGGCAGGGGGATAGCAGGAGGGGCTTGTCCAGGGTGCAGGATGGATGCAGTCAGGGGAAGGGGGCCGGCCTGTTCTGGCGGGGCCCTTTCTGAGGGGCGGGGGGCTCTCCTGCAGCCCCTCTGGGGTGACCTATGGCCGGCACTGAGGTTGGATTTGGGTGTCCTGAGCCAGCCTGGCAGGGGTGCAGGGGCTGGGACGGGGTGTAGACTGGTGGGCATTGGAAAAGGTCTTGCATGGTCAGGTGCCAGCTCTTAGCTCGCCTCGGGTTTTCGTCCCTTGAGGTGGTGAGGTCCCAGGACCCCCGGTGGACGGAAGGCAGAAGGCGTAGGTCCTGGGGGCTCCGGGAAGTGCCGGGGAGGGTAGGAGACGCCAGGTCACGCCAGGGGCGCCTTGACGCCCCCCAGGCTATCCTGGGTCCCAGCCTCTCCCTGCCCACAGCTGCTGCCCTGTGCTCCTGCAGATCAGAGGAGCCAGCCCTTGGCCCCATGCTGTTCAGGTCACAGGAACCTTGTGAGGAGCCGGCCTGAGCTGAAAATTCATTTCCTCAGTGGCCTGGCAGCTGCTGACAAAAATGCTGAAAGCTCCTCGCAGGGGAGGCAGGCGTCCTTGGCTGGATTGTTTCTGAATGGAATCTGATGTTTCAGCTGCTAAGTCAGATCCAGCCAGGCCTTCGAGGCCCTTAAAGGGCTGGGCAGGCAGGCGAGGCTGGCCCCCTCGAGGGCGGTGTCAGACCCCGTACAGGGTTCGAGGCCTGGGTGGGAACAGGCTTTGTTCTCTTTAAGGTTTCTCCGATTTGTTTGTTTAATCTGCTCTCTTCCTCTCTGGGAGAGAAATCTGACCGGCCACAGACCTTGGTTCCCTGGGGAGTAGGCTTCAAAGAGAACGTTGGCGTCTCCTTGTTGGAATCCTGTGGTCGCCTGTGGGCCCTGACATCTTGTCCCATCTCAGGCCACCCAGGGCCGGGGGCTGTGTTGTTTGGTGTTGGCCTGTCCTCGGCACCCTGGAGGGCAGTTCTTCCCAAGTGGGAGAGGGTGTGTGGGGGAGGTCAGCAGGACCCCATGAGCCTGCTCCTTTCCCAGGACTTTCCCCTGTTTCAGGGACTGAGGAAGGGAAGCAGGTGTGGGCCCTCAACTCTGACTCTTGCTGGCTGCTTGACTCCAGTTGCTTAACTTCCCTCAGCCTCAGCTTTCCCATGTGGGAAATGGGGATAAAAATTGTGTCACAGTAGTTGAGTAGAAGAGATCAGGTTGAGGGGCCAGGTTCAGAGTCAGCTTTCATTTGAGGTTGTGATGAGGCGGGGATGGTTTCTTTGGGCGGCCATGGCCTCTGGATCAGAATGTCCCTGGGCCAGCCCCTCCTTCTGGAAAGGTCCCTCCCGCACGGTCAGGATTGCCCTTTCTGCGTCCCTGGCCAAGTGACGCACAGGCCTTGTTTCTTCGGCACTCCCCAGCCCATGGCAGGATGCTGTGGTCTCGGACAAGGACACGGCAGGGGCGCTGGGGCAGAGGGTGACGCCTGGGTGTGCCTGGCCTGCCCTTGGCTCCAGGTGGATGGCGCAGTTGTGGCAGGCTGGGCACCTGTGTCTCCTGCTGCCAGGACCCACGCAGAAAGCCCCGACTCAGGTCCTGAGGGTGGTCCTGAGCCGGGGGCAAGGGGTGGCAGGTGGACGGGATGGGAGGGGCCTGGGACAGCAGCGGTGGGTGAGGGGCTGGGCTCAAGCACCCTCGACAAGGCTCACGGAGGTCAGGGTGAGCAGAGACTAGTGCTGCCCCCCACCCCCTCCAGCATGGACCACCCCTCCACCCAGCCTGGCTGCCAGCTAGGAATTCCCAGAGCCGGGGCCAGAGGAGGGGGTCTGTACCCAGCGTGTCCCCGGAGTGCTCCCCTCCCTGCGTGCTGTCCCAACGCCTCCTGCAGGCATCGGGTTGGCCTGGGATCCAACCTGCAGTGCCTCTCTGGTCCCCGAGCCAGAGATTCTGCTTCAGGGACCACCAGCCAGAGAGCCCGCGCTCTGCAGCCCCTCCCCACCACCCCGGGTGACTCCCTGGTCATCCCTGAGTGCTCTTTTTCTCAGCCATGAGCTCCTTCCATCTCGGAAGCGTTTGTCAGAGGTGCTGGTGCTGAGACCCAGCGTAGGCAGCTGGTGTCATGCCACAGCTGGTGAGTGCTGATCTGAACCCTGGCCAGGCCCCAGGCGGCTCTGGAGACCCAGGCCCCGAGCATCCCTGTGTCTGCACCCTGGCACCAAGTGCTACCCGGCAGTCGGGGTGGGGTGCTCTTCAAAGCCTGACCTCTGGCAAGATCTCCAGGGCCAGCCCTTCGCCCCCAGGTCGCAGTCTGATCCTTGTCTCTAGGTGACAGCGGCCAGGAGGCTCCTGGAGCTGGGGTGGGCGCCCGTCTCTCTGGGCTGCCTGCCAAGAGTAGACCATGCATGGATGTTCTTTTCTCGTTCTCTCTCCCTGAGCTCTCCACCTGGACCCTGCCTGCCTCTGGCTTGTGGTCTTTAGAGCATCAGGGTGGAGATCCAGGCTGCCAGGAGCTGTCTTCTCCTCCTGGGCACTGTGGGGGACCGGCCACGGAGGGTGGGGGTGGGCGGGGCATGTGCTCCAGTCCTGCTCTGGGAAAGGCTGAGCCTTTAATACCCCCACCCGAACTCCAGGGCAGGGTCCCGCCACCACAGGAGGGCGGATTCAGCACATCTTGTCCTGCCTTAAAGAGGTGGCGGCCAAGAGGAAACCCCAGAGCTCGGGGTTCAGGGCTGGGCTGGTGCGGCCAGGGGGATGAAGCACCCCGCGTCCGTCCATCCGTCTGCACAGCTGCCGCCCCATGCCAGCCGGGATGGCGCTGGTGGCTGCGGGCCGCCTGCCAGGCCCCATGGGTGACCCTCAGGACAGCGAAGGGCGGTCGAGGGACTGGTGGGGTGACCGCTGACCCCACGTCCAGGTCCTGTTGACTGGAAAAACAGTGCATAACCTAAGCGTTGAGAATTATGTTTTATTCAGCAGACAAAACTCAGGACTTAAGCCCAGAACACAGCATCTCGGCTCTGAGGGACCACTCTGAGAGTCAGAAGGGGGAACCAGGATATATAGGAGATCGTGCCACAAAGACCACGGAGTCCAAACATGAAAAGATTACTGTCAATTAAAGAGCACCAGCAGCTCAGCTGGTAAAGAATCCACCTGCAATGCAGGAGACTCTGGCTTATTCCTGGGTTGGGAAGATCCCCTAGAGAAGGGACAGGCTACCCACTCCAGTATTCTTGGGCTTCCCTGGTGGCTCAGACAGTAAAGAATCCGCCTGCAATGCGGGAGACCTGGGTTTGATCCCTGGGTCGGGAAGATCCTCTGGAGGAGGGGCATGGTAACCCACTCCAGTATTTTGCCTGGAGAATTCCATGGACAGAGGAGCCTAACAGGCTGCAGTCCATGGGGTCACCAAGAGTCGAACACGACTGAGCACCACACAGCACAGACATCGCAAAGAATTTACTGCTTTTCCATGTATGGGAAGATGCAAGAGTCCGGGCTCTCCGAGATCATCCCTTTGATGCGCCTCAGCTACTGGGGCCAGTGTGCTGTGCCTTCCCCTCCTAGTCTCCTCCGGGTGCACAGTCCGGGGATGCTGCGATGGCTGGAGGGCTGCAGTGTGTTTTGTTTACTGATGTGGCAGGCAACAATTTTTTTTTTTAATATGTAGTCCCATTTCATAGATAAGGAAACTAGGTCCCAGAGAGGCAGCTGCCAAAACTCTGGGTGACCTGGGAGGGGGTGCAGGCCTGGGCAGTGCCCTCCCCAGCTCCTCTGCCTTTAGGGTGCCGCCACCGCCTCCTCAGCAACTCAGGGCAGCCTAGAGGGGCGCCCCCCGGGTCAGAGCTTGGTCTGGGGCAGCAGTGGTGCCCTGCCCCGAGGGGATGTCCATTCCGCCTGTGGCGGGAGGGGTGGGGGGCCCAGGCCCCCGAGTTTTGGGTTCACCACCTTAGACGTCTCCGGGTGTTCAGGGCCTGTGAGGAGCTCTGGCTCGTGAGGCCCTAGGAGGGACTGGGGGCCCTTCAGCCCCACCGAGAAGACAGCTGTCGCCCTGCCCAGCCCACCCTTCTGGGAGCTTGCTGACCCCTGGGCTCCAGCAGCTTCCGGCAGAGCCGGAGTCCGCCTTCCAGAACCGTGGGAACGAGGGCTGCATCCCACTGAAGGAGAAACGTCCACAGGTCCCTGCGGCGGCCGGAATTGTGTTCGTGATACTTGTTACCTCAGCGAGTACAGACTTAGGACTAGATGTAAACTCCCTGCCCTGGGGCTCTCTCACAACTGTCAGGCTGACAGCTGCACAGGTGACACACGCCCAGCGCTGGGGACTGAGGCTCTGCCTGAGGTGGTGTCGTCTCTGCCGCTCTCGTGGCTGAGAGCGCGGGTTTACGGGGAGGGGGGAGCCGCCGTCTCTTTCTGTTTGGAGTCCCCGTGAGACCCCCTCCGGCAGCTGGGTGTCATGGGGCGGGGTCATCTGTGTCCCCTGGCACAAACCTGCCTCCTCGGTTGAGGGCCACCTCTGAGCCCGTGGCACTCAGCTGGCCAAAGTAAGTGTGACATCTGGCATGGAAATGGCGCGTGGGTGGGGGTGGACCGTCGGGGTGGGGAAGACCCTTGGCGAGTACCCTAGCCCTGCCCGCGGGACTCCAGCGAGCCTGTTTTTGTTTTTAGCATCTATTTGTCTGCACTGGGTCTTAGTTTCGCCTTTACCATCCGAGCCACCAGGGAAGCCCTTAGTTTCGGCGTGTGGCATCTTTGACCTTCATTGCGGCATGTGGGATCTAGTTCCTTGTCCAGGGCTTGAACCCGGGCCCCCTGCACTGGACGCATGGACTCTCAGCATCTGGACCACCGGGGAAGTCCTCAGAGAACCTGTTGTTAGAACCGCACGGAGGTGGACAGCCCCTGGGCCTGCTGTGTCCTTTCTCCACCAGGTGAGCAGCCCAGGAGCTGAGCTCCGGCCAGGGACCCCACCTCCTGGACGGACACACGGCCACGGCCCTGCTTGGAGTCGGGCCAGATTGCGCCGAGCTGCCGCTGCGGGTTGGGCTTTAGAAACTGACCGTATTGGCCAATTGGGTTTTCCTCGTTGCTCCCAGGACGTTTTACACTCAGCCTTTGACGTGCGTTAGATGGCTCCCTCCTTCTCTGGGAGGCAGGTCTCTCTCCTCGTTTTCCACAGGAAAACATGACACGCAGAGTAGACACCACCCCAATGGAGCCCGGCCCTGGCGTGTGAACTCTGCGGCCCTCGGACCTCGTCCAGCCCTGCGTCTGTCCTGTGGGGTCCGGGTTGTCAGGCTGTGCAGTGACTGTCTGTCGAGGGCGGGATGAACGTGTCGGCTGCTGCCTGCAGCTCTGCTGCTGCTCCTGCCGACGTGCTGACCGTGACCATGTCTGCGCACCGCCGGCCCCCCTCCCTCCTCAACCGAGGAGGCAGGTTTGTGCCAGGGGACACAGATGACCCCGCCCCATGACACCCAGCTGCCGGAGGGGGTCTCACGGGGACTCCAAATGGAAAGAGATGGTGGCTCCCCCCCTCCCCGTAAACCCGCACTCTCAGCCACCCGAGCGGCAGAGACGACACCACCTCAGGTTTCCACCTCACTAGCCTACGTTCAGGTCTCAGAAGTGCAGGACTCCGGCCCCAGGGCCTTTGCACACGCTACTCCTTCTGCCGGCACTGCTTGTTGCCTCTCAAGCAAACCCCTGTCTGTCCTGCAGGTCTAAGAGTGTCCTTCCCACACCATCTGCCACAGTAAAAGTTCTTGTTTAAATCTCTAATTTCTTTCTTTTATTATTTAAAAAAAATTTTTATTTTAAAGTGGAGTATAGTTGATTAACAATGTTGTGTTAGTTTCAGGTGTACAACAAAGTGATTCGGTTATATATATACTTGCATGTATTCTTTTTCAAATTCTTTTCCCATGTAGGTTATTTAAGAATATTGAGCAGAGTTCCCTGTGCTATCCAGTAGATCCTTGTCGGTTATCTTTTAATTTTATTACTTTAAAAAAATCTTTTTATTGGAGGATACTTGATTTATAGTATCATGCTGGTTTCTGCCACACATTTCATCTGTGCTGAGTCTTTGTTGCTGTGCAGGCTTTTCTCTCATTTTGGGAAGTTGGGGCTATTCTCTGTTAAGGTGTGCGGGCTTCTCATTGCAGTGGCTTCTCTTGTTTTGGAGCACAGGTTCCTCGGCGTGCAGGCTCAGCTGCTCCGGGGCATGTGAGATCTTCCCAGACCAGGGATTGAACCCGAGTCTCCTGTATTGGCAGGCAGATTCTTAGCCACTGAGCCACCAGGGAGCCCCTCGTTATCGTTTACAGTCTCACACTCGCAGTCTATGCCAACCCCCAGCTGTTCCCTCTGGTAACCATAAATTCATTCTCTTAAGTCTGAGTCTGCTTCTGTTCTGTAAGTTCATTTGTATCATTTTTTTATGTCTGTAAGTGATATCCTATGATATTTCTCTAACTTCACTTAGCATGAATCTTTAGGTGCATCCATGATGCTGCAAATGGCATTATTTCTTTTTTTTTTAGTTCAGTTGCTCAGTTGTGTCTGACTCTTTGTGACCCCATGGACTGCAGCACGCTGGGCTTCCCTGTCTATCACTAACTCCTGGGGCCTGGCTCAAACTCCTGTCCACTGAGTTGGTGATGCCATCCAACCATCTCATCCTCTGTTGTCCCCTTCTCCTCCTGCCTTCAGTCTTTCTCAGTGAGTCAGTTCTTCACATCAGGTGGAAGATTTTAAGATGACTGGTTTGATCTCTTTGCAGGCCAAGGGACTCTCAAGAATCTTCTCCAACACCACAGTTCAAAAGCATCAGTTCTTCAGTGCTCAGCTTTCTTTATGGTCCAACTCTTACATCCTTACACGATTACTAGAAAAACCATAGCTTTGACTATATGAAACTTTGTTGGCAAAGTAATGTCTTTGCTTTTTAATATGCTGTCTAGGTTTGTCATAGCATTTCTTCTAAGGAGCAAGTGTCTTTTAATTTCATGGCTGCAGTCACCATCTGCAGTTGAAGCCCGAGAAAAGAAAGTCTCTTGCTGTTTCCAATTGTTTCCACATCTATTTGCCATGAGGTGATGGGACTAGGTGTCATGATCTTTGATTTTGAATGTTGAATTTTAAGACAACTTTTTCACTCTCTTCAAGAGGCTCTTCAGTTCCTCTTCACTTTCTGCCATAAGGGTGGTGTCATCTGCATATCTGAGGTTATTGATTTTTCTCCTGGCAAGCCTGTGCTTCACTCATCCTGGCATTTCGCATGATGTACTCTGCATATAAGGTAAATAAGCAGGGTGACAGTATACAGCCTTGACGTACTCCTTTCCCAATTTGTAACCAGTCCATTGTTCCATGTCCAGTTCTAACTGTCGCTTCTTGACCTGCATATAGATTTCTCAGGAGGCAGGTAAAGGGGTTTGGTATTCCCATCTCTTAAGAATTTTTCAGAGTTTGTTGTGATCCACAGTCAAAGGCTTTAGTGTAGTCAGTGAAGCAGAAGTAGATGTTTTTCTGGAACTCTTTTGCTTTTTCTATGATCCAATGGATGTTGGCAAGTTGATCTCTGATTCCTCTGCCTTTTCCAAATCCAGTTTGAACATCTGGAAGTTCTCAGTTCATGTACTATTGAAGCCTGGCTCGGAGAATTGGGAGTATTACTTTGCTAGCGTGTGAGATGAGTGCAATTGTGTAGTAGTTTGAACATTCTTTGGCATTGCCTTTCTTTTCCAGTCCTGTGGCCACTGCTGAGTTTTCCAAATTTGCTGGCATATTGAGTGCAGCACTTTCACAGTATCATCTTTGAGGATTTGAAATAGCTCAGCTGGAATTCCATCACCTCTACTAGCTTTGTTCATAGTGATGCTTCCTAAGGCCACTTCACTTCACACTCCAGGATGTCTGGCTCTAGGTGAGTGATCACACCATTGTGGTTATCTGGGTCATGAAGATCTTTTTTGTATGGTTTTTCTGTGGATTCTTGCCACCTCTTAATATCTTCTATTTCTGTCAGGTCCATGCTGTTTCTGTCTTGTATTGTGACTATCTTTGCATGAAATGTTCCTTTAGTAGCTCTAATTTTCTTGAAGAGATCTCTAGTCTTTCCCTTCTATTGTTTTCCTCTATTTCTTTGCATCGATCACTGAGGAGGGCTTTCTTATCTCTCCTTGCTATTCTTTGGAACTCTGCATTCAAATGGGTATATCTTTACTTTTCTCCTTTGCCTTCTGCTTCTCTTCTTTACACAAGTATTTGGAAGGCCTCCTCAGACAGCCATTTTGCCTTTTTGCATTTCTTTTTCTTGGGGATGGTTTTGGTCACCACTTCCTGTACAGTGTTACTAACCTCTGTCCATAGTTCTTCAGGCACTCTGTTAAATCAAATCCCCTGAATCCATTTGTCTTTTCCACTGTATAACCATAAGGGATTTGATTTAGGTCATATCTGAATGGCCTAGTGGTTTTCCCTACTTTTTTCAACTTAAGTCTGAATTTTGCTATAAGGAAAAACTGTCTCTTGTAGCAGACTTAATGGAGTCTATTTTGACTGATAATGATCATTGCTACTCCAGCTTTCTTTCGCTCTCCATTTGCATGCAGCGCCTTTTTCACCCCCTCGCTTTCAGTCTGTAGGCCTAGATATGAAGCGGGTGTCTTGTGGTCAGCGTGTATACTGTCCTTCTGCCGTTTTGTTAATGGTTTTGGATTTGTTTTTTAGATCTTTTTTCATCCCATTTTGTTCTCTTGTGATTTGATGACTAACTTTGGTGTTGTGTTTTGATTCCTTTTTCTTTTTTGTGTTTGTCTATTGTCAATTTTTGGTTTGCAGTTACCTTAAAGTTTTGATATAGCAGCCTATATATTAACAAGGTTGTTTTAAGTTGCTGGTTTTTTAATTTCAAATGCATTTCCAATATCCTGCATTTGTATTCTCTTCTCACAGTTGATGTCATATTTGTGTGTGAGTTTTCCCATTTGTAATTTTTTTGTTTCTAGTTGTAGCCTTTCCTTTTCCACCTCAAGAAGTTCCTTTATCATTAGCTCCAAAGCTGGTCTGGTGGTGCTGAATTCTCTTAGCTTTTGTTTGTCAGTGAACCTGTTGATTTTTCCATCAAATCTGAATGAAAACCTTGCTGGGTAGAGTATTCTTCGTTGTAGATTTTTTTCATCATTTAAATGTAGTGTGAAGCTTCCCAGGTGGCTCAGTGGTAAAGAATCCTCCTATCAATTCAGGTGATATGGGTTCAATCCCTGAACCCCTGGGACTGAAATGGGAACCCACTCCAATATTCTTGCCTGGGAAATCCCGTGGACAGAGGAGGCTGCTGGGCTACAGTGCACAGGGTTACTAAGAGGTGGCTGTGTTCTCAGGATGTGCCTACACAGCCCGCCTGCTGATGGGTGGGGCTGGGTTCCCACCCTGTCGGCCTAAGACATCCCAGCCCTGGAGCCCACAGCTTGTTGGGTGGGGTCAGGTCCTGGTGAGAAAATGACGCCCTCCAGGAAGGCTCCCATCAGCGAGCCTTCCAGGTCTTTGTCCCAGCCGCCCCCACCTCCACAGGAGCCCCTCCAGTACCAGCAGGTAGGTCGGTCTGGCCCAGGCTCTTATGAGGTCACTGGCTGATTTTTTGTTTTTTTTACTGCGTCCTCATGTGCATAAGCTCTTTGTGCAGCCTCCAAGAGTGGAGTGTCTGTTTCTCCCAGTTCTGTGGAATTCCTGCAGTCCATCCCTGCCGGCCTTCAAAGCCAGGTTCTCCTGAGGTGCCGCCTCCCATTCCAGACTGGGGAGCCTGACAGGGGGCTCAGAGCTTTCACTCCTGTGGAACAACTTCTATACTAATTTCCAGTTTGTGATTTGCCCTCCTCTCGGGTATAGGATTTGATTTTGTGACTGCACCCCGCCTGCCATCATATTATGGCTGCTTCTCTGTCTTTGGGTGTAGCGTATGTTTTCTGGTAGGTTCCAGCATTTTGTTGTTGTTGATACTTGCTCAGCAGTTAACTGTAATTTCGGTGTTTTCGTAAGAAGAGGTGAACTCACCTCTGTGTTGGCTGTATACATTTGTTTGCACAAGCCTGCAGTTTCTCCCACTGGAGCACAATCCATGGAGACCACAGTGTATGTCTGGAGAAGCTGGATGGAGGTGAGCAAAGCACAGCTCAGGGAGGTGATGGGTGAGCTCCGTTCTCAATCCAGGCCTTCCGCCTGGGGCTTGAGCTCCAGCCCCTCCACGTGGCCTGCAGTCACGTCCGGCTCCAGGTGAGGACAGAAGACAGTGGGCATGATTCACCTTTTCTCTCTCGTTCCTCTGCAGACGCTGCGTGTTTCTCCCCGCCCCACGGCCGCGGCCCTCACTGTTGTCTGTGGGATGCTCTGCCTAGCCCAGCGCTCTGAGCGGCCAGAAGCCAGCCCACCAGCCCTGGGAGCGGCTCTGAGCTTCAGGGAAGAAGAGCCACCTCCCGCGTCCTGTGGGTCTGGCTGAGGCCTTGCCTGCTTTGCGGTGGTTTGCAGGGGGAGAAGACCTTCCAGGGGGCGTGGACGGACAGCAGGACTCCCTCGGCCTTGAGGAGAAAGACACGGTTGCAGAGCCTTGAGGTCCTCCTGGACTGGGGCGGGGGGCTGGGGCGTTCCTGGAGGGGCGGAGGGGCAGCACAGCCTTCAGCTCCGGGCTTCCCTGGCGGTGTTGTAAAGTCTCCCCACAGAGGATGCCCCCAGCCCCTGGGAACTGGGTGCACCGGGGCTGAGACCGGCTTGTGCTGTGGAGAAAGTCTCCAGGGAGAGGACTGTTCAGACACCCACCAGGCTTTCGTAGCACGTGACCTCCAGGCCACCAGTGTTACACAGGCTCCCGAGAGTCGGGCCTCACCCCCAGCGACCTCGCCGTCTCCGGGTCAGACCGGCCATGCCCCAGGTGCTGTGCCCGAGGCAGACACAGGTGTGCAGAGGCCCTGAGTGGCACGCACCTGTGGGGCTGCCCATCACCTCCCCCAGAGCCCAGCCCAAGAGGCAGCGATGACCCCATTTCCTGCCAGGAGCACACTAACCCCGGAGTGGGACCCCAGCCCAGGAACAGATGTGAGCTGGGGACCTCGGGGGGACTGCAGGGTGCCCACGACAGACCCCACCACGCTGGACTCAGCTTGGAGGATGGCAAAGCCCCGTGACGCTGGCCCCTCAGCCAGGGCCCACTGTCCTCTGGCTCTCGACCTTCCAGCTGGTGGTGGGGTCTGGCTCACGTGTCCCCAAAGCTCAAAACGTGACAGTGGTCGCGAGAGAACTGCCAAGCGTTTGCTCATTTGCCCACCTCCCCAGTACTGGGCACCTCACAGGTCCAGCCGCAGCCTTGGGTTTCTGGATAGGTCAGCTCCTCCCTGTGGCCCCCGTCACCAAGTGTTGGAGGCTCTGAGCTTGTCCCTCGCCTGGCTGGGGGCTCCACGTAGGCTAGTACTCGTGGGGCCAGTGGCTTTCTAGTTGGACCTCTGTGCTGGCTCCGGGCCTGTGGGCATCTCCCGGGGCCCCAAGGGCATCTTTAGGGCAGGATTCGCCCACAGATGTGCACCAGCCATAGGCCATCAGCTTCCCCAGGGGAAAAAGCAGAAGGCATGTCTGCGGGTTGCTGCGACCCCACAGCCCCCGCCTGTGTCAGAGGCCACCCCTTGCCCTCAGTGCTTCCTCTCAGCCACTCAGAAGCCAGGGGCCTGGTCCCAGGAGATGGCTCAGCCCGAGCCACCGGGCAGGCCTGGGGAAGCACCCGCACCGCCTGGAGGGGCCCCTATGGCCTGTTGGGTTGCTGCGCTAAGCACAGTTCTGACAGCACAAAGGACCTCACAGTGGTGCTTTCTCCAAAAGTTGTGTTGTTTTTACCCATTTCTAACTTAATAAAAGAGTTGAGAAATCTTGCCTTTCTGGGGTGCTGAGGCTAGTCTTGGGGGATGCAAGGCGTGAGCAGGCTGATTTCCGCCCCAGCAGTCAGGCTCACAACCTGCCGTGCTGGGGGGAGCCCGCCCTCCCCAGGGACCCACAGGCACCCAGAGGACGGCCTCCTGTCCTCAGATTGTTTCAGCAGCACCAGCCTTACAGTGATTCTCGTGTGGCATGCTGAGCGCTCCCCTCCCTGAAAAGCCCACGCACGAGTGTCAGCTTGCAGGTGGGATTCCACGGATGGCCGCTGTGTGTGCCGTGAGCCCCCGGTTAATGCTAATGTGTGTGAATACACAAGCAGCGTTCAGGGAGGCATCACTACTCGAGTGCCTGGCATCAGCTGCAACACTAATGTCCATGTTCGCCTGTGCTCCTCTGACACATTTTCTAGCGATTAGGCTCTGTAAACTCAAGAAGGTGGGACAGACAGGGCTGTGACAACCGCACAGTAAAGAGGAGGCCCTGTACAGCGTCGCACCACAGGCCCTGGACACCAAACACACTCCTGATCACGGGACAGTGGCCGGCATACCTCGGGGAAAGATGAGGCTGGCACCCGTTCCAACAGTGGCCTTCACGCCTAAAATACTGGACTCACACAGTCTGTACAAGGATGCTCCCACATAACATCACCCCTTCGGGACCACAGTAAGAAACTTTTCCTTCTGAACTTGTAGAAACGAAAGTACAATGAAAAAGCAGCAAATTGAAAGAACGAGAAATCCTGTGAAAACAAATAATGAGGCAGACCTCACCGGTCTACTAGACCCCAAGTTCAGCGAGCAGGTAATAGAAGTGCTAGAGTGATTAAGAAAGATTATCGATAGAAATTACTTCAAGCATCTTTTCTGAACACAGTGGGTATCAAGCTCGAGATCAATCACAGAAAAAAAAAAATGGGGGAAAAAACAGATACATGGAGGTTAAACAACATGTTACTGAAGAAGCACTGCTCAGGGATCAACTCAGAGAGGGAATCTGAAACTACCTCGAGACGAGAGACGGTGAGAACGCAGTCTCAGAAAATCTATGGGACGCAGCCTAACAGTTCTAACAGGGAATTTCATAGCAATACAGGCCTTCCCGAAGAAACTAGAAGAATCCCAAGCAACCTAAAAGAGTTAGAACAAACAAAACTAAAGTCAGAAGGAAGGAAATAAAAAGTTCAGAGAGAAAATAGAGATTAAAAAAGAGCAATGGGAAAAAAAAACAACAGTGAAAGTAAACTACTTTTTAAAAAATAAAATGGATAAACCTCTAGTCAGGCTTACCAGGAAAAAAAAAAGAGAAAACCCAAATAATCAAAATAGGAATGGAAGGAGAGAAATAACTCCCAGTACCACAGAAACACAAAAACATCATGTTACAATACTAGGAACAGTTGGTGGTAAAGTCACTCAGTCCTGTCCAGCCCTTGTGACCCCACGGACTGCAGCCCGCCAGGCTCCTCTATCCAGGAGATTTCCCAGGCAACAATACTGGAGAGGGTTGCCATTGCCTTTCTCCAGGGGATCTTCCCAACCCAGGAATCAAACCCGGGTCTCCTGTACTGCAGGCAGATTCTTTACTGACTGAGCTCTGAGGGAATCCAGTCAACAGTTAGGTGGCAACAAATTGAACGACAAGAAGAAACAGGCAGGTTTATAGAGACAGCCTGCCAAAACTGAGCAAGAGGAAACATCGTTTTAACACATCAGTCACTAGAAGTGACACAGAATCTGTAACTGTAAAAATGCCCTGCAAACTGAAGTCCAGGACTGGACAGCTTCACTGAGGAATTCTACCAGACAAAGAATTTATCCTGATCCTTCTCAAACCCTCCCAAAAGACTGAAGAGGAGGGAACAACCCCAAAGTCGCTCTATGACGCCACCATCACCCTGATACCAAAACTAGACAAAGTCACTACAAAAAAAACTTTGCAGGTGAATATCTTTGATGAATATTGATGCAAAAATCCTCGACAAAATACTAGCAAACCTTGACAACCGGCAGTCTAATGAGAAGGATGTATCAGGATCTCGGCCGCAGGGACTTACTGTGGGATCCCCTGGCACGTGGCCTGCTCCGTGTCATTCTGGTGTGCATTTCTTGGCTTGGGATTGGGGCTGGGGACCAGGAGACGGGGACTCGGTTATCTTTTGTTGGGTGTTCCTGGGCCAGGTACAACTGCCAGGTGAAGGTGGACAGGGTGGGTTCCTCTCCAGCACGTCCCCTGGTCTATGCCGGGCTGGTTCCAGACACTGGAATTCACTTCAAGTTTCACTGCAAGCACCCTGCTGGGGTCACCCTCAGCCAGCCCAAGCACTCAGAAATTTTTACCAACAGAAAGATGTCCTTCCTACAGCAGCTTCTGTCATTTGGACACCCTTTGTGCATGGAGAAAGTACTTTTTATCCTCCAGTATCGCTGCAATGAAAAAGAGTCAATAAATAGGACTAATAGAAATATGGAAATATTTAAAATAAATCAGCACACTGAGGGGACTTCCCTAGTGATCCTGTGGTTAAGACTCCTTGCTCAGGGGACAAAGGTTCAATCCCAGGTCAGGGGGCTAAGATCCCACATGCTGCACAGTATGGCCCTAAAAAAAAGAATTAGCAAACAATTCAGCAGTACATAAGAAGGATTATACACTATGGTCCAGGTAAATTCATTCCAGGTCTCAAGGGTGGTTCAACATACACAAATTAAGAAGTGTGATATACCCCATTAACAAATGAAAAGACAAAAACTACACGATCATCTCAATAGAGGAAAGGCATTTGATAAAATTTAACATCCAATCATGATAAAATCTCTCACCAAAATGGGTATTGAGGGAACATATCTCAATATTATAAAAGCAATTTATAACATCCCCACAGCTAATATGACACTCAGTGGTGAGAAGATGAAAACCTTCTTGCTAACAAAATTGAGGAAGACAAGGATGCCCACTCTCACCACTTCTATTCGACACAGTATGGCAAGTCCTAGCTGTGGTGAATGAAACAAGAAATAATAGGCATTCAGATTGGAAAAGAAGAGGTCAAACTCCCCACAAACCTAAGGCCTAGAATAGAGAACCCAGAAATAAACCCACACGCCTACGGTCGATCTATAACAAAAGAAGCCAGAATATACAGTGTGGACAGCCTCTGCAGTGGTGGTGGTAGGAGAACTGGACAGCTACGTATACAAACAAATGAAATTAGAACACTTCATATACAAACAGAAACAAAATGGTTTAAAGACCAAAATAAAAGACATGACATCCTAAGACTCCAAAAAAACATGGGCAAAACATTCTGTCATAAATTGTAGCAATATTTTCTTAGATCAGTCTCCCAAGACAAAAGAAATAAAAACCAAATGATATCTAATTAAACTTAAAAGCTTTTGCACAGCAAAGGAAACCATCAACAAAATGAAAAGGCAACCTATGGAATGGGAGAAAATATTTGCAAACAATGCAGATGATAAGAGGCTAATATCCAAAATATACAAACATCTCTTGCAACTCAATAAGAAAACAACAAACTACCCAATCAAAAAAAAAGGGCAGAAGACCTAAATAGACATCCCTCCAAACACAATACAGATTGCCAATAAGTACATGAAAAGATGCTCAATATCACTATTAGGGAAATGCAAATTAAAACCACAATGAGGTATCACCTCACCTGGGTCGGAATGACCATGATCAAAAAGTCTATAGACGAACATGGAGAGGGTGTGGAGAAAAGGGTGCCCTCCTACACCGTTGGTGGGAATATAAATTGGTACAGTGACCTCAGAGAGCAGTACAGGGGGTCCTTTCAAAACTAAAAATAGAGCTACCATATCATCCAGCAGACTCACCCCTGGGCATATATCCAGAAAAGGTGAAAACTAACTTAAAAAGATAAGTGCACCCTAGTGTTCATACAAGCACTATTTACAATAATCAAGACATGGAAACAACTGAGGTGCATCAGCAGATGACTGGTTTAAGAAGATGTGGTATATGCAAACAAATATTAATCGGCTGTAAAAGATGATGAAATATTGCCATTTTTAGCAACATGGAAGTTATAACCTAGAAGTTATCACAACAAGTGAAGTAAGACAAATAGGATACCACTTCTTTGTGGAATCTAAACAAATAATACAAATTAATCTATATACAGAACAAACAGACTCAAACTCTCATCCATAGAGGAAAGGAGGGGTGGGGAGGGATAAATTAGGAGTATGGGATTAACAGATACAAGCCACTATACATAAAATAGATAAGCAACAAAGATTTACCATATAGCACAGGGAACTATATTCAATATAATAACCTATGACAGTTTTCTGAAGAAATATATATATACACACACACACACATAGCTGAGTCACTTTTCTGTATACCTGAAACCAATACAATAACTCAACTATACTTCAATTAAAAAAAAAAAAGATTGTGGGCACAGGCAAGACACCCCACTGGGTGGTGTGGGTGGCCTGACCTCATGGGGCACACTGGTGGCAGGGTGAGGGCACCTCTGCTCTAAACCTCAGAGTGTCCAGATCCCCAGAGCCAAAGCTGGGCTTTAACACTGAAGTAATGCTTCAGATGCTGAAGTTGGGGTATTACAGTACATTTCTCATAAAATTGATCATCACCTGAATGAGTGGATCTCCAAAGTACAGTGCTGACAGAACCACCAGGAACAGAGCTGCCCTGCGTGGCCTCCAGGGCCACTCCTGGGAGGACACTCTGGCCCCATCACACTGTTCACTCCTGCTGCAGTGCTGAGAACAGTCAAGGCAAGCATTGTCTCCTCCCAGGCCTGAGATGTGGACACTTGGGATCAGCCTTGGGTCAGGCTGCTATATAAAGAGCCCAGACAGGAAGTAGAGGTGAGTTTCTCATTTATGCAGCTGTGCTGTGAGTGTAAAGAAGCCAAGACCAGAGTGGCTACACAGGTTGGGCCCAGCCTCCTCCTGTCTTGTGGATCTGCTGACTTGCATTTAGGATTCTACCTCCTGGCCCAATATGGCTACCTAGGCCCTGCCATCTCATCTGCATTCCAGGCACTGGGAGGGGAAGATTATGATATGACCAGCAAGCCTCTTTAAGGACACATAATTTCTACACACTCCCAAGGAAAGCTGGGAAGTGTCAGTAAACCTGTATCACTGAACAAAGGGGAGGAAGGCTATCAAGTGACAATACCATCTCCATCTACCTGTCTGGTGTGGAGTGGAACCTGCCTATGTGGACCTGCATCCTCTTCTCTGAGCAGGACATGTGAGTCCAGCTATCAGCCCCTCACAGAGCCTGGCCCCGCATGTGCTGGCATCCGTTAGCTGTAACTCTGCTGCCCCCTGACCAGTGCTTTACATCACCTTCTTTAATCCTCACAGTGACCCCCTTGGAGGTAGGCATCCATGTCCCCTTCCTGCTGGTGAGCAAACAGGCCAAGAGGCTAAAGCTGCTCGTCACAGGCTCACACTGGTGGGAGGCACCAGGCTGCAGTGGGCAGAAGGTAGCCTTCAGGGCTAGGCTCCCTGGTTTGGGTCCCAGCTCTCTCATCTGTGTGCAGGCTCGGATAAACCATTTGATTCTCTGATAGAGGCTTACCGATGGCGGGGTTAACATAAGGGATTGAGATCAAGCTCTGTAAAGCACCAAACACCGGGGAGCCCTGGATACTGTAGGAATGGCCACCACCATTGCAGTGGGTGGGATATGCGCCCAGTCCATGCTCTGCAGGCCTGACTCCAGGCTCCTTGGCTTCCCAGGGGCCAGACAGACTTTGGGGTGCGAGCGGAACCCCTCCCATCCGTGATGGGATAAGGGGTCCTGGGGACCTTGGTCCCAAGAGGACTGACAGAGACTTCAAGGGCTGTGGCTTCCAAAGCAAAAAGAGGACACGACTATTTGACCATAAGGCAACTTTGCCATAAAAAATAATGAAAATGAAAAGGTCTGTTTGGTCAAAGCTATGGTTTTTCCAGTAGTCAGGTACCGATGTGAGAGTTGGACCATAAAGAAAGATGAGTGCTGAAGAATTGATGCTTTTGAACTGTGGTGTTGGGGAAGACTCTTGAGAATCCCTTGGACTTCAAGGAAATCCAACCAGTCCATCCTAAAGGAGATCAGTCCTGAATAATCATTGGAAGGACTGATGATGAAGCTGAAGCTCCGATACTTTGGTCACCTGATGTGAAGAGCTGACTCATTATAAAAGATCCTGATGCTGGGAAACATGGAAGGCAGGAGGAAAAGGGGAAGACAGAGGATGAGATGGTTGGATGGCATCACCGACTCAATGGACATGACTTTGAGTAAACTCTGGGAGTTGGTGATGGACAGGGAGGCCTGGCGTGTCCATGGGGTCACAAAGAGTCGGACATGACTGAGCGACTGAACAACAAAGAGAGGAATGTTTGAAAGGACACAATAAAGCATGAGAAATGAAAAACACAATCAATCAAACACCCTCCAACAGCAGGGTCAGTGTCTCTGGAGCTGCCGTGTTTCCCAGGGTGAGGAGGGGCGCGCACTGCCTCCCCTCCCTGCTCCTCAGTCAGGCCTTCCTGGGCCATTCATGGATAATAACCACTATGCATATGGCCACAATGGGGCTTCTCAGGTGGTGCATCAGTATAGAATCTGCCTGCCAATTCAGGAGTCCCTGGGTTGGGAACACCTGCTGGAGGAGGAAATGGCAGCCCACTCCAATATTCCTGCCTGGGAAATCCCATGGGCAGTCCACGGGGGCTGCAAAGACTGAGCAACTGAGCACAGTCCACACGCAAGGTGGACACGTGATGAAGCTTACTGGAGGTGTGACGTAAGAAAGGGAAGCCACACTGCCTGCGATACTAAGAAATGATAACGGCATTCTGCAAATCCTTCTGTGATTTGGAGACGCAGAGTTGAAGCTATATTTCCAATAGAACTTTGGAACATCAGTGGACATGTGACAAAACGCCAGAAACAGCAGGAAAAGAAGTTTTCACAACACAACACAGCTCAGCTGTGAATATGCTCTTCGTACTTGGAAAACGGGTATTTAATACCTTTCTTAATGGAGGAGGAAATTTTAATGAAAAAGGTGTGATGTCAGCAAAACAAAGGACTAAATCAAAAAGAATGTATAAAATACTATGACTTGGAAGATAAGTGCTTAGGTACAACTCATGAAATCAGTTATTTCTGCAGTAGTGCCATGAATCTACACATATTTTAAATATGTTCAAATATTTTGTGTGTCACAAAAAAAGTGTTTCTAACTTTGTTATTCATTTCTCATATTTTACTATGTCCTTTGTAAAGTCCCTCTTATGTTTCATTATTTTATCTTCTTGGACAAAGTTGCCTTATGGCCAATTAGTTATGCAGTGGAAATACTTGGAGCAAACATGCTTAGGGCAAAAGAACCAGACATGCTTCCTGGTACATTTGAGCCTGTAAATTATAGCAAGAAGAGAAGGACCTTTAAAAAAAAGAAGCACTTGAAGTGTAGTTGATTTTCCATGTTGTGTTAGTTTCAGATGGACAGCAAAGTGATTCAGTTATACATCCATGTGTTTTGTCTGTGTGCATACACACGCGTGCCTGCTGTCACGTCAGTCTGTGACGGACTCTTTGTAACCCTGTGGACTGTCGCCCACCAGGCTCCTCCGTCCATATTTTCCAGGCAAGAATACTGAGTGGGTATTTTATTCGTCAAGAATACTGACGATCCCTCCAGGGGAATCTTCCCAACCCAGGACTCAAAGGAGTCTCCTTCAGCTCTGGCACTGCAGGAGGATTCTTTACTGCTGAGTCATCTGGGAAGCCCAGATCCATCTCATCCTCTGATGCCCTCTTCTCAAACTTATTTTGAGACCTCAAATATATATATTTCCTTTTCCATTATAGAAGGAGCTGGAGAGTCACCTGGGACAGGAGCCCGTGGCCCTGGCTCACTGTGGGGTGTCCCGTAGGGCTCTCCGCCGGGGTTCCAGCCCTCCCGGCAACCCTCCTGCCCCTGGTGTCCACTCCAGGGCCCGGGTAGGCAAGACTGGGCAGGAGCTGGGGTCCCTCTCCTCCCAGCCAGCTCGTGTGGCCCTGCTCCAGGGGCCCCGGTCAGACCTCAGGTGATGTGCCCAGGCGCCGGCCACCCCGTCCAGGGGTCCCAGGGCGGCACTCACTCGTTGAGCCTTCTCCTGACCCTCGGTGCTCCCAGGAGGCTACGGCTGCAAGAGGCACTCCTGGGTTCACTTCCAGCCTTATCCACTCCAACTGCAGGAGGCCAGCCCTGGACCCTGGGTGGGAGACACGCCAGCTGTGCCTGTTGGGCGCCCTGAGTACAGTGTGTGAATCCGTAACAGGTCCACGGAAGCCAGGATCCCGTTTCCCCCATCCTGGGAAGGACGCGAGGACCAGCCAGAACCACAAGCCCCTCCCCTGGGGCCGGGCAGAGCCTGCAGGTGGGACGGTGCTGGGTCCCTGTGGCCCGTCTTCCTGTGCTCGCCCACACCAGGGCCTCCTGGTCACTTCCTAAGAAATGACTGTGAAGGATCCAAGTGGAGAAGCTCACACCACATGCTCTTCATCCTCCAAGATGCACGTATCTGACGCCAGGCTAGGGGATAACTCTCCAGCACCGGCTTTTGTATTGTTTGACTTTTGTGCGTCCCCCTGTCCCACTGCTCCAGACAGACAGGACCCTGTGGCTCTCACACACTCGGGCCTTGGAGCAGACACTCCAGGTCCCTGTGCTTCAACTGCGTGCATGCTGAGGCGCTCCAGTCCTGTCCGACTCTCTGTAACCCTTATGGACCTTAGCCCGCCAGGCTCCTCTGTCCACGGGATTCTCCAGGCAAGAATACTGGAGTGGGTTGCCATCCCTTCTCTAGGGGATCTTCCCAACCCAGGGATTGATCCCACATCTCTTATGTCACCTGCACTGTCCATTTCATTGGGTCCTTAGGAGAACTGAACACATGAGTCTTAGACAAAGTCCTGAGACAGCGCCTGGCACTCAGGAAACACTCCACAAAGGTGAAAGTGAAAGGCGCTCAGTCATGTCTGACTCTTTGCGACCCCATGGACTGTACAGTCCATGGAATTCTCCAGGTCAGAATACTGAAGTTGGTAGCCTTTCCCTTCTCCAAGGGCTCTTCCTAGCCCAGGGATTGAACCCAGATCTCCCACATTGCAGGCAGATTCTTTACCAGCTGAGCCACAAGGGAAGCCCAAGAATACTGGAGTGAGTAGCCTATCCCTTCTCTAGTAGATCTTCCTGACCGAGGAATCAACCCGGGGTCTCCTGCATTGCAGGCGGATTCTTTACTAACTGAGCTATGAGGGAAGCCCCACAAAGGTGAGCCATTGTTAACTCTTACCGTGAGGTTCCGGTTGGTCAGCACCCTTCCCTGCTCGTTCCCGCACACGTATCCTGTGCACACACGTATCCTGAGCACGTCATCTGTGGTTTCGAGGTTAGGGGTTATCAGTTGAATCACCACAAATATTTTTGCGGACGTCACTCTTTCTCCTGTTGATGCTTTGGGCCATGTTATACCCAGAGGTCAGAGTGCCACCCGGTTTTCATGGAAAAGACGCAGGTGTGGAGGTGAAAGGGGAGGGTCTGCAAGGTAAGAGCATCTAGCTTCAAAGCCGAGCAGATCTGCACTGATCTCTGGCATCGCCCACAGCAGCTTGGCCTTGGGCAAGAGGCTGAGACTCTTGTAAAATAAAGAAGAACCTTTTACCTACCTGGAGGACTGCTGGTGCTGGCAGTGGTGGTGATTTAGTCGCTAGATTGTGTCCACCTCTTTGTAGGCCCCCAGGCTCTTCTGTCCATGGGATTCTCCAGGTAAGGATACTAGAGTGGGTTGCTGTTTCCTCCTCCAGGGGATCTTCCTGACTCAGGGTTCAAACCCACATCTCCTGCATTGGAGGCAGATTCTTTACTGCTGAGCCACCAGGGAAGCCTGGAAGGATTGTTAAGGGGCTTTGTATAAGAACATGCGTATTTTTTTCTTTCCTTAAAAATCGAGTTGGGTTGGGAGAGATCTGGGGGTTGGGGGGGGGTGGTCCTCCAACTTCAGGCTCTGCAGGGGGCTTCAATCCCTTTGGGATGCAGACCTCGGGCCCTCCGCATCAGGGAGCTTGCTAGTCATCTGGAGCTCAGGTGTCTGCCCTGTCTAGTTTAGGGCATTTTTTTCTAGGTGGGCTGCAGAGGCTGGGCAGAGCGTAACAACTGTGGTCAGGACCTGGGTGGCACCAGGGAGCCTCAACACCGAGTGGGTGGGGTGGAATGGGATTTCCTGGGGAGCATTTGGGATTTGGTTTAGAGTGTGGGCCTTTGTGCTCGCGTCCAGGACGACCACACCCCTGGTCTTACCATGTGGAAAAGCCCCCTGGAGACCAGGACAGTCGGTCGCTCTTCCCGAGGCCCCTCTGCTAACCTCTGGCCTTCCAGGCCCCCTGAGCCAAGGGAGCCTGGCTCTGGGGCTGCGGCTGACCTGGGCGTGGCAGTCGGAGGTCAGAGCCGTGGGGTCGCAGCAGAGGAGGGGGCACTTGGGCCTCTAGCCACATGAGGGCCACGGGAGGACCCCAGCACCATCCTGGTCCTGCGTCTGTCAGGAGGACTGGTCACCGCTTCACGGGGTTGATTACACACACTCTGTCTGAACGCGCCCAGGGCCGGTCCCCCCAGGCAGGCGCTCAGTAACTGGCTTGTTGAGCTGAACTGGGTAAGAAGGGAGCTGAGTTGGCCTTTCTGCAACAAAGAGAGAGGAAGGGCCTTGCTCTGGGACCCCAGAAGAAGCTTCCAGACACCCCTGTACTGCACAACCAACTAATTCATCTGATGCAGGGGGCACCACCCAACACCGGGCACTGGCTCCAGGTGGGGGCCTGGTCCCCTCCTGGGGTCCTGCCCTCCCTGTGGGTGACAGGCCCACTCACGTGCTCACATCACACCTCTGCTCCCCTCTACCCCTAACAGACCCCCATGACTGTAAAGTTGTTTGCAGGCAGACCTATCCCTGCGTCACCTGTGACACCCAGGGTGGTCCTGCCCAAGCAGCACCCTCGGGGTGGGGAACCAGGGGAGGAGACGGGCAGCTCTCCTGTCCCCAAGATTCATCTGAAGGCCAGCACGGAGGGGAAGTGGGCTCTGAGACCGGGTGGCTTCTTTCCCCAACAGGGGCTGATTTCAGCTTCGCAAATATCTTTGAGACAAGCCTACCCGTGTCCGCAGAGCGGACACACTGGTCTGGGTCACATCTCCTACAAGGGTCTTGTCTCTTCCCCTCTCCAGCCCCGGTTCTCAGGGAGAGACATGAGAGTTTAACACGAGCGAAGAAAGGATACTCCAGAGGCCAGGCTGCTGAGTTCGGCTGGGGGTCTGGCTCCCCCATTCTCCAGGCTGTGCTCCGATGGGCCACAGCATCCCTGGCCCCCGGCCCCTCCCCAGGGGAGGCTGAGCAGACGGTGTGTGCTGTCCCTGAGCCCTTGGTGCACGGTGCAAGGTGGTATAGGGGTTCACTGGGAGTCAGGCCAGTGGGGGCCCAGGTTGCAGGCCCCCTTGTCTGTGGCTACCTTTATCCAGAAGTTTCCTTTACTCCTCAGGAAAATAAAGACCTCCTCCTACAGTGTCCTGTGCCCCAGAGACATTTCCAACAGAGTCATTTTAGGGGACAAGTTAGGAAATGCATTATTAGAAAGGAGAAAGCACTCCAGAATTCTGGGGGTGCAGGAAGGGTCAGAGGAAACTCCCATTAGAAATCCACGTCTGCCCCTGAACCCTGGCTGCAGGCAGCCCGGAGCCCCCTGGGAGCCTCAGCGCTGAGGCCACCGTCTCCCTCGTCTTGGTACACGTGCTTCCTCCTCCGGCGCGGCCCAGGTTGTCATTTCAGGAGCCAACGGTCCCTGCAGTCACAGGACCTCGGCTCCTGCCTGGAGAGTGAGCAGAGTCTTAAGGAACCCATTCTGGCTCCTGATGCAGAGACTTTTCTTCTCCGGAGGCTGACTGCCTCCAGGGAGGCCTCAAGCTGCAACTAAAGGCGCTGCATGCTGCCACTAAGACCTGGCACAGCCAGATAAACAAATGTGTGTCGGCCGCTCAGTCGTGTCCGGCTCTGTGAGCTCAGGGACTGTAGCCCGCCAGGCTCCTCTGTCCATGGGATTCTCCAGGTGAGAAGACTGGAGTGGGCTGCCATACCCTCCTGCAGGGGATCTTCCTGACCCAGGGACTGAACCCAGATCTCCCACATTACAAGCAGATTGTTTGCCCTCTGAACCACCAGGAAAGCCCCAAGTAAATAAATAAATCAGTTTTTTTATTTTTTAATCAAACTTCTTACAGTGGAAACAAATTACAAATTGGCTAGTTTGCCAGTAAGGATTGGCTTTGTTGATTAGGCTACGTGGTAGACGTCGCCTATGAAGCAAACAGCTTAAATCTTCAGCCCTGAGTCTATTCAAAGCACATAAACACTGTGACAGCTTCTAAACTTTGTTAGACTTGGGACATCATTTTAAAGATCAACTTAAAAACCCAAGGAGTGAATGCTGTTCTGCAATCATTTTCAGAAGGACACGTGACCCTGAATGTCTGCTGACCCCTGCCTGGGCTGCCCGCCCTGTGCTGGCCCAGGGCCCGAGTGAGTTTCTCTCTGCCTTCTGGGCCCCTGAAGCCTCAGGGGCTCAGAAGGATCATTTTGGATTCCCCTGATTGGAATAAATTTACTGCAATACAGGACTTCCCTAGTGGTACAGCGGATAAGAGTCTGCCTGCCAATGCAGGGGACGTGGGTTCAATCCCTGGCCCGGGAGGATCCCACATGCCTCGGAGCAATTAGAGCCTGTGCGCCAGCGCCCACAAGCCGCCACCACTGAAGCGTGAGCCCTAGAGCCTGTGCTTGGCGACAAGAAGGCCGCTAAAATGAGAAGCCCACACACCGCAGCTAGAGAGTAGCCCCTCCTCACCGCAAGAATCCCATGGACTGGGGAGCCTGGCAAGCCACAGTCCCAAGAGTCAGACACGGCTGAACGACCAAGCACATATGCATGCACCACAACTAGAGAAAGCCCGCACGCATCATTTTATATACCCAGGAGCAATGAAGACCCAGCACAACCAAAACAAATGAATAAATAAATAACAAAAAAATTTACTGCATTAGTAAACATAAAAGGCTATGTGGCCATCAAATATTTCCTAAGCTTTTAATGATGTGGAAAGATGATCATGACACATTACCAAGTGGAAAAAGAGCAGGGTAATCCCATTTTGTAAAATGAACTGTTCATAGGAAAGAGTGGATGGATATATCATCCTGTGAAGTGTGCTTATTTCTAGATGCTCATGGCAGGTGATTTTTAGAAATAGTTTTATGGGGTGTAATAGACATGCCATGAACTGCACATATTTATACCATTTCATGCCATCTGAGACACGAGCACACCCATGAAACCATCCCAGTCATCAGCATCGAGCTACATCCATCGCCACAAGAGCCTACACGGAGGGTGTAACTCGGGCTGTCACTGTATGCAGAGTCGTGCAGCCACGGTCAGACCTACTTTAGAATATCTTCATTCATCCCCAAAGAAACCCCATCCCCACAAGCAGTCACTCTGCCTCCCCGCTAACTGCTGCAGTCCCAGGCAATCATATTCTGGACGTTCTGTATAAATGGAATAAAACAGTACGTGGTTCTCTGGGACTGGCTGCTCTGACTTCGCACGATGTTTCCAAGGTTCGTCCTTGTAGCGAGTATCAGCACACTACAGCTAACCACTTGAGACACTGTCAGGACATTTCCATGCGCAGCGTCATCCTTTTACATTCCCAGGAGCAGCACGCGAGGGCTCTCATTTCTCTGCAGCCTCCTGCACACTTGTTACCTGGTTTCTTTTCAACTGTTATAGCCTTTCCTAATGAGTGTGAATTGATAGTTCATGTTTTGTGGTTTTGATTTGCATTTCCCTTATCAACTAATGATGTTGAACATCTTTACATGAGCTTATTGGCCATTTATGTTATCTTCTTTGGAGAAATGTCTATTCAGAGGCTCTGCTCATTTTGAAATTTGGTGATTTGGCCTTTTATTATTCAGTTGAAAGTGCTCTTTATATATTCTAGATAAAATTCCCATGTCAGATTAACCTTTTAAAATATTTTCACCCATTCTGTGTGTTGTCTTTTCACTTTCTTGATGGTACTTTTTGAGGCACAAAAGTTTTTAAATTTGATGAAGCCCATATTATGTACTTTTTTTTTTTGACACGTGTGGGTTTTAGGCTCGTTTCTAAGAAGGCTTTGCCTAACCTCAAGTCATAAAGATCTGACCCTGTGTTCTTCTTCGCTCTTACAGTGGTGTTGGTCTCTCAGTCATGTCCACCTGTTTGTGATCCCATAGACTGTAGCCCACCAGGCTCTTCTGTCCATGGAATTCTTCAGGCAGGAATACTGGAGTGGGTTGCCTTTTCCTTCCCCAGGTGATCTTCCTGACCCATGGAGAACCCATGTCTCCCCAGTTACAGGCAGATTCTTCACCATCTGAGCCACGAGGGACCAGGTTAGTTATTATGTGTGGTGTGTGTGTATGGGGTGTGTGTGTCTAATTTCATTTTCTCACATGTAGGTATCCAGCTGTCCCAGTATGATTTACTGAAAAGACTGCTCTTTCCACATTGAATAGTCCTGACACCCTTTGTCAAAAATCAATTGACCACTGGAATTCCCTGGAGATCCAGTGGCTGAGAATTCACCAACGCGGGGGACACAGATTTGACCCCTGGTCAGGGAAGACTCCACATGCTGTGGGGCAGCTAAGACCATGTGTCACAAGTACTGAGCCCACGCATTCTAGAGCGTGTGCTCTGCAATGAGAGAAGCCACTGCAACGAGAAGCCGGGCACCACAACTAGAGTGGTCCCTACCCACTGCAGCTAGAGAGACACATGCCCGGCAACGAAGACCCAGCACAGCCAAAATAGACAGATAAAACATTTTAAAAATCTATTCACCATAAGTGTGACAGCACAGTTTTGGACTCTCAATTCTCTTCTGCTGGCTTAAGGACAGATCTCCGTGTCTATCCTTGAGCCAGTGACACCCTGTCTTGATAACCGTAGCTCTGTAGTGAGTCTTGAGATTGGGAAGTACGTGTCTTCGAACTTGGCTCTTCTTTTCCAAGATTGTTGTAGCTGCTCTGGATCACTGGAATTCCCACAGGAAGTTTGGGGTCAGCTTGTCAGTTTCTGCAGGGAATCCCAGTTGCTGCTGGGCTTTTGGCAAGGATGGTGTGAACCCATAGATTAATTTGTGGAATACTGGCCTACTAACAATGTTAAGTCTCCTGATCCATGAACACAGATGTGTTTCTGCTTACTTAGGTCTTCTTTTATTTCTTTCAACAATATGTTGCTGCCTTCGGAGTGTCAGTTTTTCACTTCTTTTTGTTAAATTTATGGAACATAGTTATACTGACTTGTCTGGTAACTCTAACATCTGTGTCAGTTCTGTGTCAGGTTACATGATTTTTATCCTCACTATGAATTAAATTTTTTCTTACATGGGTAGTAATTGTTCTTGATGCCAGACACTGTGAATGTTACTGTTGTGTGCTGGATGTTTTCGTGGATATTCCTGAACTTTTGTTCTGGGACACGTTACGTTACTTGGAAGCAGTTTGATCCTCAGGCATGTGTGTGTGCTCAGTCACGTCCGACTCTTTCTGACCCCATGGACTGTAGCCCACTAGGCTCCTCTGTCCACAGGATTCTCCAGGCAAGAATACTGGAGTGGGTTGCCATTTCCTCCTCCAGATCTTCCCAATACAGGGATTGAACCTGCATCTTCTGCTCTGGCAGGCAGATTCTTTACCACTGCACCATCTGAGAAGCCCAGGTCTTGCTTTTCAAGGCTTGTTGGGCAGAACTGGAGCAGTGCTCCATCTAGGGCTAATTAGTCTCTATTTCCTAAGAAAGATCCTTCTGTGTGTCCTTCTACCCTATGCCCTGTGAATCGTCCCACCAGGCCAGCTGGTGGGAACAGGCACTACACCTGGTACAGGCACTTCTACCTCTAATCCTTTGTGCTGTGCTCATTTGCCTCAGTCGTGTCCTACTCTGTGCAACTCCGTGGACTGTAGCCCGCCAGGCTCCTCTGTCCATGGGATTCTCCAGGCAAGAATCCTGGAGTGGACTGCCACGCCCTCTTCCAAGGGATCTTCCCGGCCCAGGGATTGAACCCGTTTCTCTCATGTCTCCCGCACTGGCAGGTGGTTCTTTACCACTAGCGACACCAGAGTCATTTCTTCGGCTGCACTGGGTCTTGGTGCTGGGATCGGTCGTTGCAGCCCTCTGCATCCTCGTGGTGGTGTGCGGGCTTCTCTCTCGTCGTGGCGTGTGAGCTCTGTAGCTGCAGTGGGGGGGCTTGGTCGCCCCAAGGCATGCGGGATCTTACTTCCCCAACCATGGATCAAACCCGTGGCCCCTGCATTGGAGGGCACATTCCTGACCTCTGGACCACCAGGGAAGTCCCCTGTCCTGCCAGATCCATCTGCCTTAATCTCATGACTCTCAGCTCCATCCCCTCAACTTGCGGAGTCTTCCAGATTCCACCTGTGTCTTCATCCTTGGCTGCAGCTGGGAAACTCAGGGCAGTTGCAAGGCTTAAGTTAGGCTCAGACAGGACCTTGATCTCTCAGGGGTACCTGTACTTCGTTGTTTGATTTCCAGTGTCCTTAAAACCGCCATTCCACATATTTCGTCTGGAATTCTGGTTGTTTTAGGTAGGTGAGTAAATCTGGTCACTATTACTCCATCTTGGTTGGAGGCAGAACTTCCTACTATAATTTTTATTTATTCTACTTATTAATAGTTTCCACATTTTCTCTAACAAACATGTGTTTACTTTGAGATAGGGGGAAAAGCGGTGCTATAAAAGCCCTGCATATTATTTGTAAGAGTGCCAAGTTGGAAACACCTAAATTGCCAACAGTGACGTATCTATAGAAGTGGGATATTAGGTACCCAATGTTTATATGAAAATGTGAAATGAAGTAAGTAGGATACAAGTGTCTATATAGAACATGACTTTGATCCTGATAAATAAAAATGTGTACAAAGACTGCTGGTGGGAATGTAGATTGTTGTAGCCACTATGGAGGGCAGTATAGAGGAACCTTAAAAATAAAGACAGAGTTACCATGTGACCCAGCCATCCTCCTCCTGGGCATACAGTTAAAGAGATGAAAACTCTAATTTAAAATAATACAGGTGGGACTTCCCCGGTGGTCCAGTGGCTACGACTCTGTGCTCCCAATGCAGGGGCCTGGGTTTGATCCCTGATCAGGAAATTAGATCCCTGCAACTAAACTGATCCTTGCAACATGCCTGTAACTAAAGATCCTGCATGCCCCAACGAAAAAGATCCAGGATGCTGCAACGAAAAAAGCCCCCAAGCAAAAGGATGCATGCACCCGGATGTTCACACAGCACAACTTACAATAGCCAAGACACAGAAACAACCCAAGTGCCCAAAAACAGAAGACTGGTTTAAGAAGATGCAGCACATGTATACAGCGGACTACTCCTCAGTCACAAGAGTGAAATACTGCCATTTGCAGCAACATGCATGGACCAGGAGAATGTTATGCTTAGTGAAACACGATGGAGAATGACAAATACTATAGACCACGTCACTTATACGTGGGATTTAAAAATGCAAATGAATCTATATACAAAACAGATTCACAGACATAGGAAACAAACTTATCATTACCAAATGGGACTGGCGGCGGGGGAGGAATTTGGAGGGTGGCATTAACAGATTCAAAGTACTATACATAAAACAGATAAGCAATGAGCTTCCCTGGTGGCTCAGGTGATGAATCTAACTGCAATGCAGGTGACCCAGGTTCGATCCCTGGGTGGGGAAGATCCCCTGGAGGAGGAAATGGCAACCCACTGTAGCATTCTTACCTGGAGACTCTCATGGACAGAGGAGCCTGGAGGGCTACAGTCCATGGGGTCACAAAGGTTTGGACGTGACTGACAGACTGACACACACACACACAGTAAATAAAATAGAGAGCAAGTGAGGATTTACTGCATAGTACAGGGCCAATATGTTTTAATAATCTATAATGGAATATCATTTGCCAAAACAAACAAACCCCAAATTACTATGATGTACACCTGATTTGCATATAAATTAAGTATACTTCAGTATTTTCAGTATTATAAATTAACTACACTTCAATTTTAAAAAAATGAGTACAAAGAAAACATGATGAAATATTAGTGGATAGTTTTCTGGCTGATGGGATTATAGGTGTTTAAAAATATTAAAAAAATAAATCTCAATATTTCCATTTTAGAGAATATGAATTATAATATCAAACAATGAACTGCCTTCCTCCCCCAAATACTAAGACAGCATCCTTGCAGAGGAGTGGCTCCTATCAGGTTGGGATGGGGGGTAGGTGGAGAGGCTGTGGGTGTTGAAGGGCAGGTGGGGCTGGAGAAGTGGCCCTGTGGTCTAGAATCCTTGGGGGAAAGTCACCTGGAGGTGGGCACCAGAAGCTGGGACTTGCAGGCAGCACTTGACTCAGCCCCCCGAGTGGGCTGGGTGCCCTGGCTTCTCTGCCCCTGACTTTCACTACTTCTGGAGGCCCCCGGATGGCTCTGGGCCTCTGTGCTCCCCAGGGCAGCACCTCTGCCTCCTGCTCCCTCGTGTTCACCCTCCTGCCTGTTTGTGAGCTGTGCTCAGCTGCTCCATCATGCCCGACTCTGTGCGACCCCATGGACTGTAGCCCGCCAGGCTCCTCTGTCCATGGGATTCTCCAGGTAAGAATACTGGAGTGGGTTGCCATCTTCCCCTCCAATGGATCTCACCGACCCAGGGATCAAACCTGAGTCTCCTACACTGCAGGCAGATTCTTTACTGTGGAGCCACCAGGGAAGCCCTGGTGGGAGTCAATGTCCCAAGGAGACAGCTGACACCCTTCGGGCCTGGAGCACCAACGGCTCAAAGCTTAGGCTCCCAGCAGAGACAGAGCAAGCTCCACGCATCTCAGGGGCTCGTGGAGATGCCCAGGGAGGGAGCCTTGTCTGCAGAACAGAGCTGATCCCTGGATCAAGCTTGGGGATCAATGAGCCTCTCAACCTCAGATGCACGTAGGTAGGAACCATCCAGAACTGCTCAAATGTCGGGATGCTCAGATCCCCATCTCCAAGGTTCTGGATGGGGCGCCCCCCCTACCTGCCAGTGAGTCCAATGTGTGCAAAGCCAAGAGCCTAGCTCTAGTCCAACCACCTGCTTTGTGGATGTGACACATTCAGGGCCACCCAGCCCTCCAGTGACAAGGTCCGCGCTGACACAACAGTTGGAGGAGGAATCTATGGCACAATCTACGGTGATTCTGTGCTGCCCCATCATCTCAGCAGCCCAGCGGGGTTGTAGGGGTCCCACCTCACAGATGGAGAGACTGAAGCCAGTCTCTTCAGCCCAGGGTCGGGAAGCAGCTCCCACAATTTGTCAACAGCCAGAATGTTCATGGAGAATCACCTGCAGAACAAGAGTGGGATTCCATAGAGGGAAGTTCTGTTTGGAGAGTGAGGACCTCACTACTCCCAGGGGTGGGATATGGGAGCTTCTTCCTTCACCTCCCTTTCCCCACATATACCTCTCCTGGGTGGGGGGAGGATTGGGGTGCACCCGGGGCCTCTTGAACTATCCCCAGGGATTTCGTGAACCCTGCAAATTCCCCAGCTTCCTCCCTGGAGATTCTGAGTCATTAAACTTGGGTTGGACCCAGGGAGATGCATTTTTAACAAGCAAACAGATAGTTCAAACGCAGGGATCTGAAGACTGGTTTGAGGAGCTTGGGCTTGAGGGAGAATCTTGTATCTGCACGTTGGCAGGACGGTCTGATGCTGGCTCTGGCTGGGCTGGTCTAATTCCACGAGCCTTGGTGTGAACATCCCCCGTGCGCTCAGGCATCGAGGATATGAGACCTGTGGGTCTCCAGCCAGTGAGTGCCCCTCGCTCTTGGGCCTTCCATGGGGAGGTCATCCAAAGCAAAAACGAGACATTGGCAAAGTTTCTTTGACCCAGAGGAACCTGAAACACTATAGGAGCCCTGAAGTCACAGTAAATACTTCCACCTGCAGGCCCATATGTCTGCACATCCCAAGATCCATGCCTTTATTTTTTCTCTTCCTGCCAAGTAAAAAGAAAGAACATGCAATTTTTTTTTTTTTTTTTTTTTTACAATAAAAGGATGGGGGTAGGTGCCTTCATTCCTGTTTTATGGACAAAGAAACTGCCCTCAGAGAGGTTAAGCATGTTAGCCCAGGACACACAGGAGTGGGGCACCAGGGTATGAACTCGGGGGGATCTATTTCCAGAGGCTACTTGCACTTGCCCAGCCCGAGCCAGGGAGAGGGGACGCTAGCCTAAGGCCGGTGACTCCAGGTGCCAATATAGGCAGGTGGGTTCTAGATGTTAAGGGACAGACAGGAGGGAGGGGCTGGGCTTGCCCTACTGTCAGGGAAGGCTTCCTCTAGGAAGTGACAGTTCTTCTGAGCCAAGTGATGGAAGGAGGGACAGTTATTCCAAACCAGAAGCCCAGAGACAAGGAGCAGTGAGCCACGCCCAGTGCAGGGTGCAGGGGCCAGGTGATGGGAAGGTGGTTTCTGCCTCCAGGTGCTCACCTCCAGATGTGGAGATGGGATTCTGGTGCACAGCTGCTGGGACAGGCTCCTCCTGCAGCCACGGGTGACAGGATGGGGGCTCAAGAACCAGGTGCTGGGGACCAGCGGCTAGCCTGTCATGGAACTGTCACAGCAAGTCTGTGAGCGACACCCTGGCTGCCGCGGCATGGAAGAGGAAACGGGCAGACAGGACCAGTGACTCGTCCAAGGTTATTCGGCCATCAGATGGAGACTGGATGTTGAGCGTGGACTCTGCAGTCTGCGCCTGTTCTCCCTCTCACCCTGTGGCCCCCAGACTCAGTCTACCATCCCCTCAATGGCGCGGGACCCCAGCCTGGCCCTGTCCCCAGCTCCTAGCAGCTGCCAGGCTCTGCGGGTGGAGGGAGCATTGTTTCCGGTGACTAGGGCCCTGCCACCCTGGATGCAGAGAGGAGGCCAGGCTGGGAACCCGGTTGTCCAGGCAACCGCCCAGCTTCAGTGCTGAAGCTGTGGGGGTGGGGTGGGAAATTCAAGGCCCTAGAGGGGATGGGCTGCCGGAGGCAGACAGAAGCCAGCCTGCTGCTCCCTGCTCCCTCGTGCCCTGAGTTCCACCACTCAAGGCCCTTCCCCTGCTTGGGTCTCTCTCCCCTCCCCTCCTTCCACATCCATCCTGAGGGTCCAGAGATGCTTTCCCAGGAAGGAAGTCAGTCTCTCAAGGCGCCTGGGGGAGGAGCAGTCCAAACCTGAGTGGGACTGTTTGCAGCCGTCTGAGGAAGGGATTATGAGTCCCCAGAAGGACCTGGGGATGGCTCAGGTTAACTTAAGACACCGAAGGACTTGGGAGGCCAGTGGGGCCCACAGCCTCCAAGTCTGGGGGTGCACCAGGTTCCACCCCTGCCCACTGGGGACTCTTCTCAGGGCCCCCAAGGAGGACGAGGTCCACCTGGATCGTTCTGCCTCTGGGTCACCTTCTGGCCGTGACCTGAGGCCCCTGAAGGATTGGGGGGTGGGGGATGTGCGCAAATTCTCCAGGCAAGAATACTCGAGTGAGCAGCCCTTCCCTTCTCCAGGGGAATCTGCCCAATCCAGGGATCCAACCCGCTTCTCCTGCATTGCAGGCAGATTCTTCACGAGCCACCAGGGGAAGCCCAAGAAAAAAGGAATCTCCAGAGAAGCCTGGAACAGGAGGGGTGGCCAGGAGGCAGGGGTCTCGCTGGGAAGGCGGCCGTGGCCCCAGGCTGAGCCAGCAATGTGGACAGAGGGAGCTTTCGGATTTTTTCTTCAGGTTTTTGGCTGTGCCAAGCTTGGTCTTCGTAGCCGCAGAGGCGCTCTGGTTGCGGTGAGCAGAGGTGCAGGGTGTGCACTTCTTACTTTTCTTGCTGTGGAGCGCGGGCTCCAGCAGTTGTGGTCCCCGAGATCTAGGGCGCAGGCTCAATGGTTGGGGTGCAAGGGCTTCAACGGCAGGTGGGACAGGACCAACCTGGGTCTCCTGTGTTGGCAGGCGGATTCTTGACCACTGAGCCACTAGGGAAGCTATTCTGATCCTCTTTTTGACCTTAGATCTGTTTTATTTTTTTAATTTTCTTTACTTTATTGTGTTGGTTTTGTCATACAGTGACATGAAACCGCCATGGGTTTACATATGCTCCTAATTCCGGTTCCAAGGAGGAAAAAAACCAGGGCCCTGTCCCTCCCCGCCCAGCAAGCTCTTGCTGGCTTCGTTCATGACTCTGGTCTCTGTCCTGCGACATCAGTTAGCATACCCGCTTCCTGGGTGCACAGCTGGGTTTCCCTTCCAGTGGAGTGCGGGGGTGGGGGTCCTCGGGCAGAAGTGGCCCCTTCTTCAGGAGCAGGCAGGGAATCCGCGCCTCGCTGGATGGATGGCTGGTCCTCACCGGGCCCACCAAGCTTTGTGCCTCTGCTCTCCTGGAACAAAGGATGGTACCTCCTCCCCTCTCTTGCCTCCCCTTGGCTCAGACCCAAGCCAGGAGCTGGCGGGGGAAGGGCAGAAGAGGAGCCCAGGGCCGTGGGAACCACTCTCCGGCCCTGCTGGGGGCGTCCAGACGCTGCAGCTGCCCTGACAGCCGAGGGCAGGCGGCGCAGATAAGGGGCCACTGTTTCCTGGCTTCTGGGGCGGCAGCTATTGCCAGGGCTACAAGACCCTTTAGAAATCCGGGCGCGTCCAAGTTCACTGAACCAGAGAAGGCACTTGGCAACCTGGCAGGACTTTCTTTTTGGTTGTCACTGCGTGGGGAGGGACGGGGAGCTTGGGGAGCACAGAGCTGCGGATCCAGGCTGACCCTGTTTTTAGCATCACACTGGGTGACCAGCTGCACCCAGGGGCCTCTCTCGGAGACAGCAGGGCAGGCTCAGCTCCAGGAGGTGTCAGTGGTGCAGGAAGAGCAGCACAGGGGCCTGCAGGCAGGTTGGGGTCAGGAACAACAGCCCCCACTGTGCACTTCAGCAAATTTCTGAGCATCAGACCCAGGAAATCCCTGCGGAGCTACTTGCAAATCAGATTCTTCTCCCTGATTTTTTTTTTTTTTTGCAATTGCCTTGTTTGGGGATGGGACAGGCTGGAAAAAGTCAGCAGAGAGAGGCAAACTGACATTCATCTTTTTTATGTAGTAGCAGGATCTGTAACAAGGCTGTTTCTCACCGCACTTATCTGACAGAAATGGTTCTGACTCTTGGTGCCTCCAGGCTAGGTCTGGCTGTGCTCCAGGGTGGTCCTTCCCAAAGGTAGGGAAATAAGGCTTCACTGGGTAGAAGGCTCCCTCACGGCTGGGGAGGCTGGGGAGGCGGGTGGGCCCTTCAGGAACCAGAGTTCCCTGGGACTCACTCCAGGAGGCCCACCAGGACAGGAATAAATCAGAGTAACCATCGAGACTTAAAGGACATTTATTATTATTTTTTTTTGGAAGGTGGAGGGGAGCTTTACAAGGGTCTGAAGCTGATAACTAGAAAGGAAGATAAATAAAATACAGAGCCAGTATGTTGCGGCAAAATTCCAGGAAACACACTGAAAAAAAATCTTTACAGTTTAAAACTGCTTTTACTTTATACATAATTACAAATTAATATACAGCATCTGGGTTTTAACCCCTTTTTATTTAATAGGATTCAGCACAGAAATGTCCACTTAGCATCTGAAAACGATGAAATGACAGCAGAGGTATCAGGTGTCTGAGAACCGCCGGCCTGCATGTCCTGGGGTGTCAGGTGGGGTGACGGACAGTGACCCGTCAGAGCCCCGGAGCCGCCCGGGGCGGTCTGGGCAGGGGTGAGCAGAGGCCCGGCGCGGCTCCGGGGTCCGGAGCAGGCGGCCGCCGTCTGCGGCAGGAGATACGTCAGCCAGCTGGGTCTGCCCGTCTTTAAACCTTAGCAAGATGGAGAACGAACTCAAGGTGGGCTAAGCTTTTGACAAATTCAGTTGGTACATGAAAAGAAGCCTTTTATGGTTTTTTTTTTTTTCCTTTTTTCCCCTCTTATGGCAGCACTGAAAGACTTTGTGTCTTAAAACCTGGCCAGCAGGCAGTAGATTTCAAAGCGCCGGTTAACTAGGAATGTTTCGCTACATTGAAAGAAAGAAAATGAAGATGCAAACCAAAACGAACCCCTGGCCTTCTTCCTTGTCTCCGAGGGTCTATGGGAGCAGCAGCACCAGGCGGGGCTGTGACCCAGGCCGCAGGTGAGCGTGTCACACGGTCCCGCTGCGGGATGGCAGGCACCATGCCTCAGCCACCGCCACTGCGACACGGAAGGGCTCTTTCTGGGTGTCTACAGTCCGAGGGTGTCCAGAGCCCCCGGCAGTGGCTGAGGTCCCCTCCGAACCACCCTCTTTATCGGCTGCTGAAGCCCACTTTCCAGTCCGTTTCTCCCAACACCCTCCCAACCAGCCCCTGGGCATGGCCATCCGCAGGGCACACCCGGCTCCCCATCAACGCTGATTCAACAACCACAGCTCCAAGCTGATAACAAATCCTCGGGAGCAAGAACTGGCTATGGAAAAAAGAACCTTGGGGTCTGAGCGATGAATTACAGACTGCTTCTGTGAACCACACCTTCCAGGTTGGAGGTCTGGCCCTAAGGCTAATGGTGCTACCTTTTAGTTAAGGTGGGGCCTGCTTATAAACCCCTACACACTAACACCCGCCCTCCAAACCGAGGGACAACAAACCCCAAGGGTCTTACAGCGCCTGCTCCCTACTGCTGATACCAGGGGCTTGGGAAGATAAGTAACAGGGGAATGTCTGCAAAGAACAACTTTTAGTGGGATCACCCTGAGATGTGAGGGTAAAAGGCGAGGTTCGTACCGTTCCAAATAAAAACCAAAACCTCGTTAAGGAGTTCCTCCCCACAGACAGCTCTCATGGCAGTGGCAGGGTAGGGGGTGGGGGGGTGTTGGCAAAGGCTGAATGACGGCAACTGGCCTGCTGTTAACCCTCTCCATTTTCAGTCAACAGTTAACAGCTGATTGTCGTGAAGTGAAGCCAACCGCAGGGAGCGTTTAAAGTGCACACGGCCACTGAGATGACGAAGTCCTGAGAGAAGGTGCAGCCTCCTTCCAGGTGACTCACTGGATTCTGGAAACCTGGGGACCCTGGGTGGTGTCTCCATCTGCTCCCCAAATCTAAATCCAAGGAAGATCAGGCCCCTCATTTCCTAAGCTGAGAAGCTCGCCTTCCCAGCTTGGGGACGCTGCGGAGAACCGAGTCTGAGTCGCCCGGAGAGGTGGCCCCTTCTCACAGGAAAGAAACCTCAGCAACCAGGTCAGGCCTCGAGGTCAGAAGCTAAAGCAAGAGCAGCAACAATCCCAGGTGGTTCCCCAAGCCCCACACCGGACGGGGAGAGGGGACCAAGGCACGGAGAAGCACGGGTCTGGGTCGGGGGAGACGCCCTCAGATTCAGATTCAAAACCTGTCCAATCACAACCCGACCAGGTTATTTTTTAAGTTATGGGGTGCAGGTGGAGGGCTAATCGTTTCAAAAAACTACCACTAAACAGCCAAGGCAACCGCAACTTCACAACTAGGTGGGAATGAAGGACACTTTGAAATCCAGCTGTGTGGCGACAGACAGAAACTCTGTCCGGGGCACTTCTGGTGGAAGAGCCCGTGTGAGAGCAAGGCCGCCAGCACCGGGCCCTGGCTTTGAGATCAGAGCCGGGGGCGGGGCCGGGCCTACATGGACGCCAGTCCCGGCTCACTGGCCCCTTCTTCCAGCAGAGCTGCTCTCTGCCGGATGGGGACCCACAGCGGCGAACCAGAAGCAGGGGCCGGGACAGAGCGCTGAGCTCCCCGTGGGTCTAAGGAAGGCCACGCAGCCCAGCCATCCTCGGGGCTGCAGGGACTGGTGGCAGAGGCAACCTAACCTTCTGATGTTCAGGGTCTTTAGTTGGAGGTTGGGGTGGGGGTGCATATCAAGGTTTAGTAGAAAATCAGCTGGTTCTCAAAGCATTTCTGAAGGGTAAGAAATCGCCGTGATAAAACGAGGCACATGGAACCCATGCGTGGCAAGTTTTTAACTCTCAAGTAAGGAAGAAGACCTCTCTTGGTTAAAGAATGAGGTTGGGGTGGGAGGAGGGAAGGAAAGGGATGTCACCCCCCACCCCTAATTTTCCTTTGGGCCTTCAAGGCACTTAGACCTGGAGGAGTGAGGATGCAGCGCAGGCTGCTTGACAAGACACAGTCAAAACCGTTGGGCTGGTGTGTTCACCCTTCACACACACACACGCGCACACACACACGGACACACATACATGCACCCAGCACAAAAATAAATAAAACAAATCTAAAGCTAAATCTTTTAAACCAGACCTCTTTCAAATAAACTGAAAGATAAATATCTCCATCTGCAAGGCCAGCTTGCAATTCATCAACAAGCACCAAGTTACAGATTTGTTTGTTTTTAAAAAGGTTATGTTCAAGACCCATGCTCCTGAGGGGTGAAAGGCAGGAATCAAAGGCCACATGGAAAGCACAGAATTTTCTAGGGTCTCCCCCCACCACGAGGTGGGTAACAAGCATGGCAGGCATGGGGGCCTCAAGGGGAAACGCTCTGCACCTGCCGGCTGGTGACGAGCCTCAAGGAATACAGATGGAAACACGGAAAGAGAGAGAGGAGGGAAAAGAACAAGCAGGAAGCACTGGTGGCATCTTCAAGGGACACAGTACAATAACCATCAGAACTTTAGACCGCAAAACTTGGAGAAATCAAAACTGTGCCAGGCCTCCCGGCAGGAGACCCTTCCAGGCCATACCTTCTAGGCCGGCTCTTCTGGTCTGAACTGTAGGGAACCACCTCATACGCCCACTGCTCCCACCTGAACCTGCTTCTCGGCCCGCTGTCTCAGAGAGGGCAGTCACCCCACCCCAGAGGAAGAGGCAGGCGGCCTCAGCAGCGCCGGGGAGCCACTGCGAGGCCCCAGGGGGACTGCCGCGGCTGCGGTCACGTGTGAACGGCCAGGGACGACCGGAAAGTGTCCCTTCGTTGGGGTCGCGGGGAGGTGGCCTCTCTACCTCCTCTGTGCCCAGAATCCATGGGCAAATGGATCTGGAAAGCCAAACAGGAAAGCCAACATAGGATTTCTTTTACATCTGATGACATTACGTTCCCTACCCTGGCAAAGTGACCGAAACACCAAAATCAAGGTGTTTCAGGATCATTTGCTTTTTAAAGACATCGAGTTTTCTTTCACTGGTTTTCACAACTGTTTGCCATCCCTTCTGAATGAGAAACACACGCAGAAGTGGGGGGTGCAGTGTGCATGGGTAGGTTTGCCAGGAGACAGCCTGGGGGGACCGGCGGCCCAGACTCGGAGGGCACCCCCCGAGGGGTGGGGGGCAGCGCCCTCGTGCGGAGCTGAGCTGAGCCCGCCAGGTGTCTGGGGCAGACCACGCACAGTCCCGTCGTATCCCACCAGTCTGCACAGACGGGCACCGTCCGCGTTCAGACAAAGCGCACTACCTGCTGCTTGACTTTTGGCTCTGCTCCCCCAAATCAATAGGCAGCCAGAGCTTCAGACCCCATTCGGAAACACCCTCTCGGCCTCGAGGCATTCCTGACACGTCCATAACCATCGCCTGGACTTCCGGGGCCACTCTCCTCGTGGTAACGTGACTTCAGCTGGGCTGGCCAGTGGTTGGGGAGCAATTCTGGGCCTCCTTCCCCACCCTGACCCCCAGGACCATCTGTCCCTCGGGTCCAGGCCCCGGACAGCGAGGGAGGGCCGCTGGGCACGGGCGTTGGTGGGGGGGAGTGCGCACAGGATGGCAGGGGTGGACAGTCACCGTGCAGGACTGCAGCGGGACCAGTCAGCAGAAAATCTCTTCCCCCTCTGCGGGTACCTCCAACGTGGGGCCGTCTGGAAAAAGGAAGTCAAGACAGAGAAAGAAATTCAGACCAAACTGTTTTTTTCATTGGTAAATCCTGTTGTCTCTTCCCAAAACACACCCCCCCCCCCCCCGGGATGCAAACACGCTGAGCAGGTGGGCCATGACTTCTGCTGCTGCGCTCCCCCCGCTGACATGGTGAATGAGGTCCTCAATGATGTTCTCTGTGTCTACAGATCCTGGAACTTGACAAAAGACAAGCCTGGAAATAGGAATTTCTCTGCACACTCCTGCACAGAAGGGAGAGGCCAACCCGATGAGAAGGACGCGACCTCCTGCTGTGTGGTCTGATCGTGTGCCCTGCGCTGGCAGGCCTCTCAGCTAATCCTGAGCTGCAGGGTTCCTGGGTGTCTGGGCTCAAAAACACCAGCCTTGTATCTCCTGCAGGACTAAAGCTGCCCTTGGAAAATGCTCACCAAGCACCTACTAGTATATTATTTTTCTTTTTTCTCCTGGGTCTTTTAGAAGACGGCGTCAGTTTTATTGCTTTTTGAAATGCTATGTAAAGCCTTAAATTTTACAACAGCACATAAGCAATTTGCAACTTTTATGTTTAAACATATTTATGTGGTAAGGGAAAGTACTTGCATGTGAACATATAGAACCTTTAAAAAAAAGCATCCTCATTTTCAGTAGAAATTTCTTTATACAAGTATCTCAACTTGTGTCTTTAAATAAAAAAGTTAGTGACTGGTTAAGAATCTTCTGAGATTGCAACAAATTCAGCTTTCCATTGAAGCAGCTTACTACTGGACCAGGCCCAAAGGCAGTGAGGACTGTAGCTGGTTCACTGTTTCCGCTCCTCATCTGGACAGCAAGTGTGAAAAAGGAGCCTGCTCTCTGTACTCTGCACACCTGCCACACAGAGTGCGTTCCTAAAGGCTCCCTGAATTTCAGTTCTCAGTCTAAGTTCCAACAATTCTCTGTGGGCAGAACAAGTAGGTTTGGCGAGACGTGCTGGTCAGGTTCTACATGCCTGAAAGGCGCGCACCTCTTTTTAACCCCTCCTGTGCTGCTAATGCGCCCAGGGAGGACGTGGCCAGAGGGAGACCTGGTGTGTGTGACTTACCCCCGGGCTGTGGGCGGCTCCCTTTGCCCTTCTTCTTTTTTTCCTTCTTCTCCTTCGGCTTAGCTAGCCCAAACAGGCGGGTGGACGTGGGCATGGGCGTGGACACTGGGGCCTGGCTCTGAGCCTCTGTTGCTTTGTTTGTCTGGCTGGCGGAACCCAGCACGTGAAAAGGCCCCTTTTCTTTGTGTGTCCGAGAGATGCTGTTCCTTTTGGGGGACACCGAGAGTTCTGAGTCCAATGACCCTGATTTGGCTATTGAAGGTGCAGGCGGTGAGGGGGTCTCTGCAGGGTTCGGAGAGAAGGATGGGATCCGCAGCAGCTTGGTGTTTTGATATGAAGCCTGTCCATGGTTGAGAGAAGGGATGTCACTTGGGGGACCGGCAGTGCCCTCAGTGACTGCTCAGTGAGCACTGCACAGGTCACTGGGGAGGCTGGCGTGTCAGCGCCATGTACACCCACTGCCGAGAACCTGAAATACCCCGGACTTCTCAGTTCCATTCCCCTCCCCTACAGTATCTACAGGTGCTAAAATGACCATCTTTGATACCTTGATTACTTCTATTATTAGCACTGTAAAGAACGAGTAGCACCTTGGATGAGGCAGCTCACAATTCCCATCCCCTGGAGAAGCAGGAAGAGCTGCTTATCTGATGACTGATTTACATGCAAGAGTGGATAATTATTTCAGGGCTAAGAGATTAGAGAGGTCTGATCAGGTTAGAGGGCAGGTGGAGATGTGCTTACACCAAGATCCTGGTCAAAGGTCAAACTGAAGATTAAAGAGATACACTCTGTGTTCTCTGGGCCTCGCAGCCTTCCCTGGGGAACCCATTCTTGTGTCATACAAAGCAAGGCCCGGCCCCTGGCTGCCCCCCACACCTGGAAACCTCTGCATGAAGCCTAACTGCCCTCCTCTAGAAGACATCAGGGTCCTTTTGCTTCATTGTTCATGGTCAGTCAAGCAAACGAATGGCAACATGGGTATCAGGATACCCAGGAGGCTCTGGCTTCCTGTTCTAGAATAGCCAGGGACTACCACTGAAACAAACTTGGGGGTCAGTGTGCTCCCCACATATAGAAGGCTTTCCTGAATCAGCAGCAGCTGCAGGAAAAGGCTTCATCCAAGTGGCGAAATGTATTGGGAATGAAGCAGAGCCCACATGTCTGAGCGTCCGCGAGCAGGAATATCCTCTTTCCATGAGACAGCTGCCTCCCCTCTGGCTGGGATGGGCCTGCCCTTGTAGCTGATGCCCACTGACCCCACCGCATGTGTTCTCTCACTAACCCGGGCATCAGAACCCTTCCTGCTCTGTGGCTCAGGCACCATGTGCCTGGGGCCTGCAGCGCGTTGTCTCTGTTCAGCTACAGGGTCCTTTGTAGGTTCTGATTTCTCATGTGGCAGAGCAGAGGGTTTGCTCCCCAAATCCTGGATGCCTGATCATCACCCTCAGAGACACTAAGGCTACTCCAGCCTAAACGGGCCAGACTCAGGGCAAGGGCCAGGTGCCCCCTTTACTGACCTGGCCAAACTCCAACCTTTCATGCACTTCTCAACCCCTTAGAGACAAAAAGGAGAAAAAGACTCACTTCCTCACCTGCCCCTCTGCTGATGCATAAACCAGCTCTATAAAGTCAGCCTTTATATATATTCTGCGCACCTTCCCCGGGTGCTGGGCACGCAGAGGGTAGCTTTTTAAGTTGGATAACCGCTTTACCACGCAGTCAGTTTCTGCTGTACAACAAGGCCAATCAGCCATTTGTTATGCGCACATCCACTCCCCGTCCCGCCTCCCTGACGCCTGCACCCTGCCCCTCCGGGTCATCAGGACACCGAGGGCCCGCCCGCCCGCGCGTACCTGTTTGAGCCGCTCGGACTCCCGCCGGAGCTGCTCCTGCTCGCGCTCGAGCTGCCGCTGCGCGGCGCGCAGGCGCTCCAGGTCGCCCTGGTAGGCGCCCTTGCGCTGCTGCAGCTCGTCGCGCTCGCGCTCCAGGTCCTGGCGGCCGCGCCGCAGCTCGTCCTCGCGCTGCGCCAGCTGCGCCTCGCGCTCCTGCAGCGCCCTCTCGCGGACCTCCCACTCGCGCTCGTGCCGCCGCTTCTCCTCCTGGTGCTGCACCTGCTGCCGCTGCAGGTTGGCCAGGTCCTGGCGCTGCTTCTCCAGGCTGCGCTGCTTCTCCTGCTCGATGAGGGAGCTGGGCCGCGACGCCGTCCGCGTGAGCGCCCGCTCGCTCAGCAGCAGCTTCTGGTCCTCGATGTAGCTGTCCTGCTGCAGCACCACGCCCTGCGGGGAGACGCACGAGGGGGCGATGGGCACGAGGGAGGACGATGCCTACGGGAGGGGACTGTGCGCCTAGCCCGCCTGGAGCATGGCTGGCGCCCACACCCAGACTCCAGCCCTCCCCTGGTTTCTAAGCTGCTCTGGTTAAAGTACTCTAGGATAATCCTGGGAAGCAAGCAGGTGGGAAGGTCAATGGTGCCTGGACTTCGATTTTGCAGTCAGCAGCCTTGTTTGGGGTGGAGTGTGCCTTTGGAGTGGGAGGAGGTATGAACTGGATTGGTTAGATCTCTAAGGAAGGAAGGGACCCGAATTTAAGGATACTTTGTGTGGATGTGCGCTCAGTCGTGCCCGCCAGGCTCCCCTGTCCATGGGATTCTCCAGGCGAGAATACTGAGTGGGCTGCCATTCCCTTCTCCAGGGGATCTTCCCGACTCAGGGACTGACCCTGGTCTCTTGTGTCTCCTGCGCTGACGGGCGGGGTCTTAACCACTGGTGCAAAAAGTCGGCCGCCTACAAAGGCCGTCCAGACTGGAAGCATCTCCTCTGTGAAGGCCCACACCCCCTGCGCTTTGGGTACCTGCCGTCCACCATCTGCTCAGCAACGCTAGTCTGAGAAGATCGTGGTAGTGTAGTGATAGTTGCTCAGTCATGTCCGACTCTTTGTGACCCCACAGACTAAGCCCACCAGCCTCCTTTGTCCATGGAATTCTCCAGGCAAGAATACTGGAGTGGGCTGCCATTCCCTCCACCAGGGGATCTTAACCACTGCATTTTGGAGCCTTTCTCATCATGAGAGCCAGTCTCTCTTGTCTGAGGGCTGTATTTACCCATAAGAAATCTATAAACTTCAAAGATCCAGGCCAGCCACACCCTGGTCAGTCTCCCTCTCAAGTAGGAAGTGAAGGGACAAAAAAAGGCACGTACCTGCAGCGTGCTGAGGAGCTCGTGGAGATGGACGACGCTCTGGATGACCTGCTGCAAAAGAATCAACGAGCCGTCACCTCAGACCCCAGCATGCTGTGCGTCACTGACAGGAACCCACCCGACCACACAGCAAGGGGCCTGCGACTGAATCAGGCATTTTCAAACTGAAAGCACCACAGAGGAAGCCAGTGCCCAAGTAGCCGAGAGAAACAAAATAAGATCGAACAAATGTAACTGTGTGTGGGGGGGAATTTATGCACAGTTTAAAGTATTATAAAGCTCCAATTATTTAAAATGACTGGTACAAAAATGGCACACATCCCAATTTAACCCAACAGAAAGCTCAGAAGCAAACCACAGCATTTAGTGTAGGCGATAAGAAGTATTTCTAGTCAATGGAGAAGGAAAGAATACTCAATCAATTATTTTGAGGAAATTGGGTAAATCCTCAGAAGAATTTGGATCCAGTCTCACAGAAAAAAAAAAAACATTCAGAGAGCTATAAGAAAATATGAGAATGTTTTTTCATCTTTAAACGGGAAGGCTTTTCAAAGACAGCAACAAGAAAGAACACACACACATGAAATTTCAAGTTTTACTATGTAAAAATGTATAATAAAAATCTGGCAAAGCCGACAGTGGACAGAATGAGGCAAAAACAAACAATCTTTGATTTAAAAAAGGCTCTCATAGATCAATAAGCAAAAGAAAAAAATATTCTAGTAGAAAAACAGGTAAGGAACATAATAACCTGCAATTTGCAAAATAAGAAATACAAATGGTCAAATATGTGACATAATAAAAAAAACGATTCAACCTTATTTGAAGTCAGAAAAAATCAAGCCAACAAAATATCAATTGAAAAAGAATTCCCAGTGTTGCTGAAAGTATGATGAGAATGGATGAATCCTCTTGTACTGACAGGGCTGAATGCAGTATAACCTTTCTAGGGAGAGGATGGCACGCTGAGGAAAATGCAGAGAAAGAATTGACCATGGGAAAGATTAACTTATGGCAACTAGCCTAATAATATACAGCTGTCAAATAGCATGTTTTGTATAAACATCTCAGGAAAATGCTTGTCGAGTGTTAAGAGAAAAAAAAGCAGGATATGAAGTTCCAGGGAATATTGAAACAAACTGTGCAAAACTATTTTTATGCAGTTCACACTCACATAAACTTAGACACATAAATACATGTCCTGTGGAAGAAAAGGCTGAAAATAATATATCACACATTTAATAATAGCAGCTATTTCTTAGCAGTAGGATATTTACTTATTGCTTTCCTGTTTTACATTATTGGATGTTTTTCCAATCTTCTACCATGAACATGTATTCCTTTTATCTCATTTGAAAACACAAGAACTTACTTATCAGGCTTAGCTCTTCAGAGAATACTTTTTGCGCCTCATTTAAGTACATTCTTAGTTAACAGAGAGAAGCAGAAGCCCCAGCTGGCCAGCTGACTCTGGCTGAGCACCTGCAGTGTGCGGTCAGCGTGGAATGCCTGAATGCCGCTGGCCTCGGACGATCTCTTACCCAACTCTTCTCACCCAACGTGGGGTGGGGCGGGGGGAGTTGGCAAGTGGAAAAAACAAGTAGAAGGCTGCTCTTAAAGCAGCCCAGGAGTGGGACAATCTGTGTGAAAGCAGGTTTACTTCATTCACGGAAGAAGGTTCCGTTAAGGTGTCACAGTGTGCAGACGAAAAGGCCAACACAGAAGACAAACAGCCTTCTGTGTTTTAGGGGAAAAAGGAATGAGATTCTGAAACGAAGCCCCTCAGGGATCTTAAGGTGTTCTGTGAAAAGCAGGGAGAAGCACAGAGCACACCCGGAGAGGCACCCCCTCGCCCCTCCCTGTCCCGGGTCCGGCTCCAGCCCGCTGACACTGTCACACGTGCAGAGTCAGCTAAGCTTGGAGCCTTCAGGAGCATTTCCTCAGAGGGACCCAAGGAGACGGGGAGATGGTGAAAGACCTGGGTTCCCCTGCAGGGTCAGCAGAAAGCAGGGAACCTGATCTCTAGCCAGGGGACGCCTGGGCTACTTTTTAGCGTGACATATGGAGTCAGAAGCAGTGCTGAGAGAAGAAAACCCAACTTGAGCCACTGCAGAGTCACTCACGAGTTACTCTGCCCCATCTCATGCTGCAGCCTCTGGTGCCAGGTTAGTTACAACCAAGCTGGCGACAGATTCCGCTCTGTACGCGGATGAGAGAAGCCACTGTAGGAGCTCTGCGGCCCACGTTCAAAGGGAGCGAGGGGCTTCTCACGGACACAGGGGCAGAGGCTGGTTTAGGAGGCAGCGATTTTCTGGCAAAAAACCGACAGGATGATGCCCTGGGGCCGACAACCACAGTTTGCTCTACACGGCAAAGCAGGAATGAATATGCTCAACCTACCAACTACCACGAAATCATACTCCTTTAAAGAGCTCATAGTGTTCTTACCTCACTGTTTCTTTTAAGCATAAATACCAGGTTAGCATTTCCACCCTATTAAATAAAAAAAAAAGGTGCATGTAAAAAAAATGAAGGCAAAAATTATATTCAGCATCTAAGTTGTGCTGTGACGGCCCATGTTCATTCTTATCTATATTCGGGCAGTGAAGAGGTGAGGCTGAACTGTTATGGGAGCCTTGCAATGAATTCAGGTCGGGGCAGTGTGTGTTTAAACAAGCCTCTCAAGGGAACCGGTCCAGCCGGCAGAGCTCCGTGCTGGAACGTGATGTCCAGAACCAGAGAGGCCCGACGGCCAAGAACACAGGGCTTGGAACAGTGCTGTTTGCTTAGAAACGTGCTTTCCTCTCAAGATGAAGTAGGAAATAAAAAGGGCAAACTGGGTGTCCAAAGCACAATCACAGTGGACTGATTTCAAGATGATGAACTTAGAGGAAGGGCCTCGGAGGACGTAGGGAGGGAGCGTCTCTTAGGAAGAAATACCTTTTTCAGACCACTGTCCGACTCGGTCCTCCTGAGGTCCTGGCCATCGTCCCCCTCCTCCTTCTCACCTCCTACACAAATAAAGTATTTTTTTCAAGTTGCAAAACAGATTAGCCAAGAAAATACTATATATACAGCTTAGGTTCAAATACTCCTGAATCCTAGTAATGCCAGCAGAAGGGCAGCCACATGATTATTAAACAGTTTTACTGATACAGAAGAACTAGGAAAAACCCGGTCTTATTGCCCCTTTGGCTATAGCTTAGCTGAGATCCCAGGAAAATCTCTCATTACTTAAAATGAACTTGACGCAGATGGAGGGCCCTGAGTTCCAGCAGCTCGATACTTAGGACCTCACTAAAACCTTCACCATCTAAACGGGACAGAGGCGATGGAGCCACCAGAGTACAGATGGCTTTTAGTTGTGACGGTTAAGGACTGCCCAGAATGAGCTCAAACCACTGACCTGGGGACTTCTGTGCCAACAACCTGCCTGCCAATGCAAAAGACTTGGGTTCGATCCCTGATCCGGGAAGATCCCACATGCTTCGGGGCAACTAAGCCTGTGCCCCACAACGACTGAGCCCCCGCGCCCCGCAACGACTGAGCCCCCGTGCCCCACAACGACTGAGCCCCCGCGCCCCGCAACGACTGAGCCCCCGCGCCCCGCAACGACTGAGCCCCCGCGCCCCACAACGACTGAGCCCCTGCGCCCTAGAGCCAGTGCTCCGTAGAAACCAGTGAGAAACCCACACATCAAAACCAGACAGTAGCCCCTGCTCACTGCAACTAGAGAAAAGCCTGTGCAGCGACAAAGACCTAGCACAGCCAAAAATAAATAAATAAAATTATATTAAAAAAAACAAAAACCACCCCACTGACCTTTTGAAGCATTCATCTGATGGCTGTCAAACCCTCCAAAGGTCTCCGCTCTCCGGGGCAGGGACACAGGGCCAACCACGCCCTCCTGCTCCGTGGGGCTGCTGACGACCTGCCCAAGAGAGCCTCTTAGGCTGCCGCTCACCAGACCCTGCAGGATCTCCACTGGAAGAGAGGAAACACGCAACGTTGACATCTCCTCTTGCAATGGGAAACAGAAAATCTCCTGATTAACACACTATTTGCACAGGGAAGATGATCAGAAAACCCCAAACTGGCTATGAGACTTCCTCTGCTCAGAGAAAGCTCTCAGCTCAGGACAGGTGCAGCAGCTGGATTCTGTTGGAAATGCAAAGATTAAACCTTCAGCCTTATTCACGTGAGATCTAGGAAATGTAAAAAGGGTACAGGGAAGGTTGGAGAAGGAAATGGCAACCCACTTCAGTATCCTTGCCTGAAAAACCCCATGGACAGAGGAGCCTGGCGGGCTACAGACAAAAGGTCACGACTGAGTGAGCACAATACAGGGGAAGGCAGAGTAATTTACTGGAAGGAGCATGGCTCCTGCAGGCAGGCCAGAAGTAGCCAAAATGAAATCCCCAGGAAGTGAGGTGTGCCGATTTGAGAACAGCAGTGCCAACAGGCAGGCTTTCTGCCCTCCTGTAGTGAGGTCAGGGGGTGAGCGAAGTCTGAGCATCTGAATTCTCAAATCCCCCTAGCCACAGTTCTCTTCTAGAGCAGCAGTGTCCCACAGAGAGGAGAAAGAGCTGAACGTGGCATAGAAATTGAGGACAGGTACAACAGAGATGAATGAAAAAGAAGCTCCACGTGGAGTGAGGGAGGAGACAAGAGGCTAGGAGTCTCCTAAGACAGAACACTGTCATCTTCTAAAAACACTGCAGGAAAACAATGGAAGAGGCCAGTGAAGTGAAAAAGACCTATCTAAGCCTAAAAGTTTCAGTTCAGTTCAGTCGCTCAGTCATGTCCAACTCTTTGTGACCCCACGGACTGTAGCACGCCAGGCCTCCCTGTCCATCATCAACTCCTGGAGTTTGCTCAAACTCATGTCCATTGAGTCAGTGATGCCACCCAACCGTCTCATCCTCTGTCGTCTCCTTCTCCTCCTGTCTTCAATCTTTCCCAGCAGCAGGGGTTTTTTTTTTTTCCCCAATGAATTGGTTCTTCACATCAGATGGCCAAAGTACTGGACCTTCAGCTTCAGCATCAGTCCTTCCAACGAATATTCAGGACTGATTTCCTTTAGGATGGACTGGTTGGATCTCCTTGCAGTCTAAAGGACTCTTAAGAGTCTTCTCTAACACCACAGTTCAAAAGCATCCATTCTTCTGTGCTCAGCTTTCTTTATAGTCCAACTCTCACATCCAGACATGACTACTAGAAAAACCATAGCCTTGACTAGGTGGAAGTTTGTTGGCAAAGTGATGTCTTTGCTTTTTAATATGCTGTCTAGGTTGGTCATAGCAAGCATGACCTTGGTCACAGCAAGTTGCTCCAAAGAGTAAGCGGCTTTTAATTTCATGGCTGCAGTCACCATATGCAGTGACTTTGGAGCCCCCCAAAATAAAGTCTGACACTGTTTCCCCATCTACTTGCCATGAAGTGATGGGACCTGATATCTTGATCTTAATTTTCTGAATGTTGAATTTTAAGTCAACTTTTTCACTCTCCTCTTTCACTTTCATCAAGAGGCTTTTCAGTTCCTCTTCACTTTCTGCCATAAGGGTAGTGTCATATGCACATCTGAGGTTATTGATATTTCTCCCAGCAATGCTGATTCCAGCTTGTGCTTCATCAAGCACAGCATATCTCATGATGTACTCTGCATATAAGTCAAATAAGCAGGGTGACAATATACAGTCTTGATGTACTTCTTTCCCAATTTGGAACCAGTCTGTTATTCCATGTCCAGTTCTAACTGTTGCTTCTTGACCTGCATACAGATTTCTCCGGAGGCAGGTCAGGTGGTCTGGTATTCCCACCTCTTGAAGAATTTTCCACAGTTTGTTGTGATCCACACAGTCAACGGATTTGGCATAGTCAATAAAGCAGATGTTCTTCTGGAACTCTCTGGCTTTTTCTATGATCCAAAAGATACTGGCAATTTGATCTCTCGTTCCTCTGCCTTTTCTAAATTCAGCTTGAACGTCTGGAAGTTCTCAGTTCACGTACTACTGAAGCCTTGCTTGGAGAATTTTGAGCATTACTTTGCTAGCATGTGAGATGAGTGCAGTTGTGCAGTAGTTTGAACATCGTTTGGCATTGCCTTTCTTTGGGATTGGAATTTTTACACAAAAATGAGCAATGAAAAATATCAGTCAAATCCCACACAAGTTAAGAAAAGAGAGAGAAAGAAAAAGGGGCGTAGCTGCCCTACACATAATAAAAGCACATCAGAAGGATGTGTCCATAAAGTAAGTGAGCTAACAAGGTAAAAAAAGAAATGACTCAAGATATGGAAGAACCTAGTCAGAATGAAGAGACACAGAAGCGAGGCAGCAAAACTCAAATAACTGGAAACAAAAGAAAAAAAATACCCCTTTATGAAAACTAAACTAGAATCCGAGAGCAAGTAAACCCAACAGAAAATGACTTAAGAAAACAGAAGGTGAAAGGATATATTTACATGTTAAAACAAATGAAGATGTTAAAAAAAAAACACTCTGGGAAAGCAAGAAGTGCTGAAGATGGCAAAGAGGATCCAATAATATGGATAGTGGGAGTTCTTGAGGAAGAAAATCAAAGCAAGGGCACAGGAAAAACACTAAGAGCTATGAGATAAGAACACATCTCTGAAATCTGAAAAGTTTGTGACTACAAATCAAAATAGAGCACTGTGAACCTGAGAACATCATTCCAGAATCACCATCACCAAGACATAGTCTAATAATCCGACCTGGGGTTTAGGGAAAAAAACCCCTTTGGGCATCGAGGCCAACAGCATGTGACCCATATATGGGGGGTCAAATCACGACCGGGCTCTGCCGGCAGTGCTGTCCGTCAGAGAGAAGTAAGGGGTGCATCTAGAATGAGGGTGCCTGAAGAAACTGGGAACCAAGCGTTTTATATCCAGTAGAACGGACTTTCAGGTATAAAGGCACAAGTCATCACCAGATACACGGTCTCGGGGAATACTATCCTCATGAACCTTTCAGAGGAACTGAAGAGCAAGCTTCAGACATCCAAAATGACTGGGGGGACACCGATGAGAACTGGAGGTGATTCCTGCAGAATGGAGACTGCAGGTCGGGGCCAAAAAGGGGAGAGCGCCACACACGACGGCTGGGAGCTGACAGTGCAGACAAACTACCACGGATCAAGGGGGGGCGGGGTAGCGTTTAAGAGTCCCACTTAGGGACAGCAGTATTAGCACCTGTACAGGACACTTTCTCTAGTGTATCCTTAAGCGTGACGAGTCACAAGATGGAAGAAAAGAGACACAGGTATAATACAGAAAGGATTAAGTATAAACAGGGCTTCCCAGGTGGCTCAGTGGTAAAGAATCCACCTGCCAGTGTAGGAGACATGGGTTTGAGCCCTGGGCCGGGAAGATCCCATGAAGGAGGAAACAGCAACCCACTCTACTATTCTTGCCAGGATAGTCCCATGGACGGGGGGCCTGGAGGGCTACAGTCCATGGGGTCACAGGGAGTCAGACACAACTGTGCACGCCAGTAACATCACTGTAGTTTACAAGGTGAGTTAAACATAGATCAGTGTAATCCATCACCATCCCCTGCTGCACACACATTTCCCCGCCAAGAGGTCCGCTGAAAAGGCCCAACCTTCTAACAGTGAAAACCCCAACAGTGACAAGCACCCCCAGCACCTAGACAGTGGTCTGAGACATCATTTCCCGTTAAAAGGAACCAGAGCTTCTCAGAGAAAGGGTAATGCCAGACATGCGCAGAAAACAAGATGAGCCTGGAGCATTTCACCAGAGCAAACAGCAAAGCAGCTCTCAAAGACTGCTGGGTCGTGTCAAAAGGGTCCAGAGGCAGTACGACAAGGCGCACACCGGCAGAGAGGGAGGCCCTTTAAACTTTTTCAATAAGGATAAGAAGTGCAGTGGCTCAAAGTCCATCAGATACATTTAAATTCATGAGTCTATATTTTAAAAGTACTGGTCACTTTCAGAGAGCGACCATAAGTCAGTTCACTATTTTGAAAACTGGTAAGTAATGGGGGGAAAAATAAAACGATTTATCCTTTTATTGTGTTTCTCCTATATGTTACAAAAAAAAAAAAAAAAGCCAGCTGACAGCTTGCCAAAGGGGTTTCACCTCTGAGCAACTGAGCCCCCAAACCCAGCTGAAGGAAACAGAAGGCAGAAGAACAGAACCGCTGCATGAATAAAGTCCAAAAAAGAGAACCCTGATGGCCAAAAACCTCACAGATAAACTGTGGAAAGTAAAGGGACGCTGGGGCAGGTTGGGGACTGTAAATGAAGAACCTTAAAAATAAGGATGAAAACCCACGAACACAACTAAATCACAGTGTCTATAAACATGCCTAAAGCCACACATATGGTTTGATATGGCCACATAAAATCATAAGGAAACCTAAGTAATCACTCTAAAAGTCATAATACCTGTTCCTTGTGGGAGGGAGGGAGAGGGCTCTGATGGGGACAGGGGATGCAGAAAGGCTTTTAGGGATCTGGCCACATTTTTATCTCTAGACCTGGGAAATAGTTACAAGGATGCTCACCTGATAATAACATAGTAAAGCAAAATACATTTTGGGTTGTTTTCTGTATTTTGTGCTTCATTTTACAATGAAAAAAAAGTACTCACTGGTAGATAATGCTAGTGTGCAAACCACTGTGGGGGGGCTGAATGTAAATTACCTTCATCTATTGCACTTTTCATTAAAGGTCCTCCTTTGAGAGCCTCTTCTGTGTTGGAGCGGAAGAGGGTTCTAGAGCTGTGGGTTGGGGAGCAGTCCTCTGGCAAGGGAGTGCTGCATTCAGTCATGTCCCGGAAAAGCATCTCCTTTTCTTCCAGCAGGAGCAGGATCTGCTGGTCCTTCTGCTGAAGTTGCTCTGCAGGGCGTTTGGAGAAGGGATCTGGTCATCTGACAGGTCAGCGAGAGGCAGGGACTAGGGCACGCGCGCCACCTCGTGGCGACGCCCGGGACAGCAAGGAACACAGCTCCCCGACGCCCCCTTCCTGTTTCATCCTGAGGGCAGTAAGCATCAGATTTGTCATCTGTCATGTCTACTTGGAAAACTATCTTGGGTCTTTCGAGGCAACCCTGGGAACTTCCAATGTAACAAGCGTGCGCTGGGTCCCACTCTCCCATCGCCCTGTTCGCCGCTCAGACCCTGCTCTCTTCTCTGGCTCTGTCAGTCACTGCGCCTGCTCTCTCCAAGGGGACCCTTCACACCTGCATCCATCAAGTCTTCCATCTCACCGTCTCCAGCAACGTGTACACCTGCTCCCCGCCCCGGGCCCTTGGACACTGCCAGGCTGGCTCTCTTGCTACCACTCTTTCTCTGGCAGGTTACAGACCTGCACTTGGTCCCCCTGCTCCCCCTGGACTGCTTTCCACAGCTTACACACTTCCTTCTCAGGGATCTCATTCACTCCCATGGCCCCAGTTACTTCTCATGTGCTGATAACTCAAAGTGTTAGTCACTCAGTCGTGTCAGATTCTTTGTGACTCCATGAACTGTAGCCCCCCAGGCTCCTCTGTCCATGGGATGATCCAGGCAAGAATGCTGGAGTGGGTTGCCACACCCTTCTCCAGCGGAGCTTCCCAACCCAGGGATCGAACCTGACTCTCCCACAAAGCAGGCTGATTCTCTACTGTCCGAGCTACCAGGGAAGCCCATTAACTCACACAAGACACCCAAATCCTACTCACTCTTCGTGCACGAGACTGCTGAGTCTCCTTGTCAAGTGGCACCTCCACTAGACGCCTCATTCTCTGGAGGTCAGAAGCCTCTGCTCTCTGCTCCTGCCCCCCACCCCACCCACCTCCTTCCTGGAGCCCCGGCCTCTTTCTCAGTCAATAGCACCTTCACCCACCGGCTACCCAGGCTGGAAACCTGGAGGAGGTTTTGCTCCACACTCTGTCCCACCACCCTCAGTGGTTCCTCATTTCTCATCACCTCCACCCCGCCTCCAGCCCAACTTATCTGGAGAGTCCCCCAGCTAGCGTTTCCACTCCTAGTGGGCTCTCCCACTGCCTGCAAGCAGTTCTCCCAGCTGGCATCAATACCGATTTAAAAAACTTGTTTACATTTTGCTAAAAAACTGTATCATTCCCTGCTTGAATGTCAACATGCGGTGGCTTCTGGGCTTAGGCTCCCGTTACCCGGCCCTGACTCCCAGACACACTAGACCTTCATTCCTTTTTCATTTTCCACCTAACTGTTCTTCATCTGGTGAGGGTTTTTTTTTTCCAGATGTAGCTTCATGCGTCGGTTTCTCCGTGAGACTGACTACAGGCAGGATTCCCGGGTCCCACACACTTGCCACGTGCCTGTGGTCCACAGGGCCTGTGATCTACGTGGGTCTCCCTCACGGCAGGGACTCCAGTTCAGGAATCACTGCATCCCCAGCACCGAGCACCGCGCCTGGCCAGGGGCATCAGGCATGTGAAGAGAAGGCTGTTCTCTTCGTGCTCATGGACACGGCAGAAAACCAACACGATGCTACAAAGCAATTATCCTTCAGTCAAAGAGCAGGCAGTGCTCATCTCTGCCATCCTGCTCACAGAAAGAGATAACGAGACACTGGCTCCAGTCAGATTCTGTCCATCATGTTTTCCCCCTTCTCCTTGTTGAAAGAGAATGAACTGAACTCCTCGGGAGCCTACACGTACTTGACTCTGGGCCTTACTTCTCTCCAAAGCACAACGCGCGCTTCTCTCAGAAGACGCAGTGGCACCAGAGGGGAAGGCACACGAGCAGCTCAGCAGACAGAGCAGAGCCCGGCTCTGCAGGGTGCGGGGTGTGAGGCCCAGCTTTCTCACCTGCTTAGAGGACAGCTCTGCAGGGGCAGAGACAAGACCCCACCTCACCAGGAAGCACGGACCACCCGGCGACACACCTGGAGCACAGGGCACCGAGGCCGATAAACGGATTAACTGAGGAATTCTTTCCCTCAAGCAACTTTCATCTCTCCTTCCCGTTTTAATCTCAGATGTGCCTGTGAATTCCAGGAACTTGTTCCGTGACCGACACTGACCCCACGGCAGAGAACCAACATCCCTTTGATCCAGCGTCGGGCGAGGCTCCCTGCACAGGTGTTCCTGCAGGACCTGGGTCGCCTCTCACCTGCCTTCTCTTTGGCGAGGAGCTATCTCCCTCCCTGGTCCGCTGTGGGATCAACTGAAAACCTGCAGGGGCTCTGTGTGACTGCACCCCCTTCTCCCCGCACCCCCCTGCCCCGACAGGCCCTTGGGCCGCTTCCACCGCCTCACCTTTTAGCTCCCGGGCCTTGGTGTCCAGCATCTTCTTTTCCTCCTCGCTCTCACTGGGAATCCCTTCATCCTCATCTCGGTTCCTGACACAACCACAACAGGTCAGCACGTTACTCAGAGCCCACCCATCAAGCGACCCCGGAGGGCGGGGTGTGACTCACAGGGTGTTGATCGTGTCCTGGATGATCTGAATCCAGCTGTTGCGCTCCTCCTTGGAGCTAGCGTGGACTTCCACCATCTCTGGGTCCTTCATCCCCATACTGATGAGGAACAAGCCTTTCTCTTCGTGCGCTACTTCCCTCACAATCAGCTTCTTCAGAGAAATCACCGTTGATTTCTGGTCCTGGAAAGCGGGGAGAGGGTAGCTAGAAAGATGTGGATGCAACAATCCGACTCTTAAGACAGCTTCCGTCTCAGGACGGACTAGATGCCCTTGAAGAGCCTGTGGCTTCTACGTGGCGGTGTACACACATCCGTGCTGCTCCCTCAACGCAGCCCGCCCTCCGCGTCCCCCGCTGTGTCCACAGGCCCGTTCTCTGCCTCCCACGGCTCTATTCCTGCCCTGAGACAGGTTCATGGGTACCGTTCTTCTAGATTCCAGATATAAAGGTTAATTCACGATATCTTGTTTTTCTCTTCAATTAAAAAAAAAAAAGCATATGGCTTAACAAACAATGGCAGATTTAGGAGAAAAACCAAATAGCTCGTTATTTCACTCACATTTCATCCAACAGAAAATGATTTCCAAAAAGTTAACAAAAATGTAAGGATATCAAGGTTTCAGTCTTTTCTGGTTCTTGTCATAGACTCTGGTTGGCAAGGTTACAAGGGGGAACGATTTGTAAGACATAATACATGAGAAATACTGCAACGACAGATTTCCTTTTGGATCAAATGCCGAAGGCACTCAGAAGGATTATGAGGGGGCAAAAAAATAAATGGAGGGGAGGGAGGTGGGCAGAAAACTGCAAGGGTATGTGAGACATGACCCAGAGGAATCTGCCCAGGGTCAATTTTGAGAGGGTGACAGAGCACTAACACCGAAGGACACTCACCACCTACCCTCACGGTTTTGAATACTGTTAACGACAAACAGCAGAGAGGAGCAGCTCAGCTTACCAAGGACGCAAAGACGTACTTCTGGTCTTTTTCTTGAAGGAAGACCAAGATGTCAGTCAACAGGACCGCCTGAACCTCTGCAGAGCGGGGAGAAGAGAGAACAGCTATCACTGAGGAGGGCAGCCCCCTCAGGGCACTTTACCAGGTGATGGCCCAGCAGCTCACCCACATGGCACTTGATCACGCTCCTCCCAGGCGGGGGCCTGACACTTCTGCAGGGCCCACATCTGGCCACTAGATTTTTTAGAGGCATTTTGAAATGGGGCTGATCACCAAAACCCTGTTCTGGGAAGGTCTGAGCACTCAGTGCTGGAAAGATGGATCCCACAAGGCAAGGTTTTGGAGAATAAAGTACTTTTAAAAGATGGTAAGCGAGACTGTAGCGACACATTCCACAAAATACTCTTGGTCACAGTGTTTCTCGGCTTCTGATCACGGTAATTGGAAACGCGTGGGACAGCAGACAGGAAGGCTGCCAGGAGGTGATGGAGAGGACTACCTCAGCCTAATCGTGAAAGGCAGGCTTCTTCCACAGGCCCTGGAGGACAAGGGGGCCCCACGACACGCACATCGTCTCAGGTACACGGAGCACTGCGCTCTGCTCGGCCCAACACGGCGCTGGCAACCTCAACCTCAACCTCTCCCACTTGCTCTTGTCAACTGAGACTCAGCAAGAGGCAAATTAACCTCTCTAGCTGGTTGTGCTTGCCAGGGCAGGGGCGGGGGTCGACGGACGACAGTTAGGGCGCTGGGGATGGACGTGTACACACTGCTGTATTTAAAATGGATAACTGACAAAGACCTACTGTCTAGCACAGGGAACGCTGCTCAACGCGATGTGCCAGTCTAGATTTGGGAGAGAATGGATGTACGTATACGTATGGCTGAGTCTCTTTGCTGTCCACCTGAAACTATCACCACGTTGTTAACTGGCTATATCCCAAAACAAAAGTTTTTTGGTGTTCAGAATAAATAAATAACATCTCTAGTTGGATTCAGAAATCAGAAGACCACCACCAACAGCTGCTCTAATTCTCGAGGAGTATGCAATGACATTTCCCAGCGTTCCCTTGGGGACAAATGTCCCTGGAGGCGAGTCGTCTACTGAGACCTCACAGGCTGGCCCCTATCACCTTCAGCCAGGAAAGGGGTTGTGGGGGGCACCTATGACTCCTGGGGGAAAAACAACAGCTGACTTCTGCAGCCCCCTCCTGGGTGGTCAGGCCCCTCCCAGTCTTTTCCATCACTTCTGCCAAGACAAGGGTGCTCCCCTTGTGTAATTCACTGCAAAGCTACGAGGAACAGAAGCAAGCAGGCCTGAGTCCTGGGGAGGTCAAGTCTTCAGCACAGACCACAGTAATTTTCCATGCACTACCATTAGTTTTGACAACTTCGTTTTTTTTAAAGTTTACTTTTAAATAGTTCAGGTATCTGCCAAAAAAAAAAAAAAAGTCCTAACACATAAGTTCCAACTTTAGTTCTGATCCTGAAGTTATGTGGTCAGTGTCAGTAGATCAGAGGAAAACAATTCCATCCCCCTGCAAGGGTTACTCGACACAGGACTGGCTGTTCTTGGCACAAGTTCACTGGGGGGTGAAAATGACTAGAAACCAATTCCTCTCGCCGCTGGAGACGTTTTGGGCCAGGAAGCCTATCGTTCTGCCATTGCTTGGACCACGACTTCGTTCCAACAGCTGGAATCGATTATTTTTTATTTTGGGAACGAAAGAATCAACTGCTGTGTAGAGAAGGAACATGGCGCTGGCTCCAGGCAGTGGCCGCTCTAGGAAGCCTGCTCTCTCAAGAGGACGGGCACTTCACGACCAGGCGGCGGCACAGAGGGCATCAGGGCTGGAAGGAGGGAGCCCGGGGACCCACACAGTTCATCATGGAGCAGGGGGATGCAGAGCTGGCTGGGGGCCGGAAAGGCTGTTTCTTCTCTCTGAAGTGACCCTGCCTGGAGGACCCTCCCCCGGGCCCCCGCACCAGGGACGGTCCTCAGCTCCGCCGGCGGTCCCCCGAATCCACCCGTCCTGCTCAAATGAGCCCCTCCCACCCCCGGGATCACGGTCAGTCCCTCGCCTGCAGCACGTGTCCACCCCCAGGCAGCCCTAAGCTCATTCCTCAGCCGCACTTCCTGCCTCGCTCCGCTGCCCGCCCGAGACCCTGCCTGCCGCCCCTCCCAGGGCTCCGAGCTCTCATGCTTCCTCCTCTCCATCCTTCAAGATGTGCCCCAAAGGCCCTTCTCCTCGCCCCTTCTCCTGGTCCCCAGCTCATGCCTCTGTGCTAACAGCCACCACACTGCAGAGCAGGACCCTCTTCAAACGTCTCTGCGGGCCGAGCCCACTTTCTTGGCAGGGTGCCCTGCGCCATCCACCTTCAGCCTCGCTCTGAGCAGGGGACACCCGAGCCGGTTAAGGACACTCAGGCATCGCCCGGCAGCGGCTGCCTACGGCATGACCAACACCGTGGCCGTGGCCGGTTCACTCCCCTGAGTTTCATACGCCAGTGGGGTGGCTCTGTGTGCTCCGCTCACGGAGGCCGGGGAGGCTGGGGGTACCCAAGGCTCCTGGTGAGGTTAGAGTCACCAGACAGACCCAGAGGATACGGCTTTGATGAGAATTACTACAGAAACAAAACAAAAAACCCAACAGGCCAGATGCACAGACAAATAAACAGACCTCCTCACTTCCTTAACTTGATGGGGCTGGTCATTTAAAACAAAACAAAAAAACCCAAAACTAAGATCAAACAGTAAATGAGTATCTTTCATGATCTCTTTTTCTTAGAGAAATATAAAAGATATGAACAGCAAAGTTTAATAATAAGTCGAGTTGAGGGTTAAACATTTCTCTTAATGTCTCAGGAACTGAGAATTCCTCTAACACTTCGTAAGAACAATCGACGATGTATTTTTAACCTCAGACAACCTATGACGTGGTGCAGCTGATGGTGCGTCCCTCCTGGCAGTGGTTTTGCCAGAGACCCCGACCCCAAATTTGCTGCCCGTCTCTCATGGGGGACTACATCTGCCTTGAGAGCTCGCCTCTGAGCATGAAGCGGACTCTTTGCTCTTCAACATCTTCTCACACCTCCGACTGCACCTGACGTGGTCTGTGAGCCACCTCAGCCCAGGCCTCTCTGGTGAGACCAAGGGCTGAGTGAGCGGCGGCTGCTCCTGGGGAGCGTCTGGACGAGGGTCCCCGGGAGCCATGTGAAGCGCCTGCATCCTGCCCGCTCCCCCCTGCTCCCCCCGGAGACGCGGAGCCCCAGGCGCGAGCGGGCCTCACCTTTCAACCTCCCGGTCGCGCTCTTCAGAAACACGCTCCCGTCCCGCACCAGCTTCTTCCGCTTCAGGTCCTCCTTGGCGAACATCTGGCCGCTCTTCATCCTCATGATCGACTTGCTGTCGGTCTTCGTGTAAATCTCGTTCAGACGGACCTTCTTCTCGTAACTTGCCACTTTGCTGTCCACGGCTCCGATCACGTCCTTCACCAGGCCCAGGGACTGCGTCAGGTCTTGCTGCTCCACCTCGTTGTCTGAGGAGAAGAGGCGAGCTCGGTCCCTACCAAGCAGGAGGAGGGCACCCTGCCTCCATGCCCCATGGCACTGCTGTGCTCTGCAGCAGCACACAGAGGGAGGCCAACACGCCACAGTCACGTGCTGACCTCTTGCTCGGGTCAGAGTGTAAATAAGATTAGACGTTTCAGTGAGATAGAAAACGTGCACTTACGAGCCCTGTTCTCTCTCTATATATACAAATATGTGTGTGCTTGGTCACTCGGTCGTGTCCAACTCTTTGCAACCCCATGGACTGTAGCCCACCAGGCTCTTGTGTCCATGCGGATTCTCCAGGCAATGATACTGGAATGGGTCGCCATGCCCTCATCTGGGGGATCTTCCTGATTCAGGAATCGAACCCAGGTCTCATGCATTGCAGGCGGATTCTTTACCGCCTGAGTCACCAGGGGAGCCCCACATATACACATATAGATATATAAATATTTACTTATTTGGCTGCACCAGGTCTTAGTTGCACTACACGGGACTTTTACAGTTGAGGCATGTGGGCTCTAGCTCTCTGACCAGGGATCAAACTTGGGCCTCCTACACTCGGAGGGAGGAGTCTTAGCCACTGGACCACCAGGGAAGCCCCACAAGCTACCTTCTAAAGTGGAAGGAACCCAACGTCTTTAGGGAGGGAGAGGCGCCTCCGGTTCTTCAATCCGTTTTAATTTGTTTTACCTAATCCTGTGGCACAGCAGGATCAGCAGAGAGAAAAACCAGCAGGAGCTGACGAGCTGAGGACAGCAGTGGCCCCTGCGCCTGCAGCTGAGGCCGGGCCCTCCCCCACCCCGCAGACAAGCAACAAGCGCCTCAGGCCACTGAGCTCCTGGCTGGGTGGCCACGTGGCTCCCTCCCTGCTCATTTTCATTCACTCTAAGTCTGCTGACGCAATATCTCATGTCTGCGCTCAAGAAAGCTGTTTCTAAGAGAGAATACAGGCTTCTCTTTTAGTCCGCTTTGATGTGAAACAGTCCGTCTACAGGGCCTCTGCTGGACAGGGAACAGGCCACTGACAAGTAAGACTCATTCAAGAGAGAGACAGACTCACCTTTGGTACACTGCAGGATCCTCTGGAACAAAACTGGGTATTTGGTGATGCGCTGGGTTACAAGCAATATGCACTCGGGGATCCCCAGCCTCCGGACGACTGAACTGCTCATCTTCTTCTGCAAGGGAGGAGATCGAACGTCAGGCACGACCCGGAGGGGAAGGCTCGGGCTAAACCTCACAGCGACACCAGGCTTTGGGCAATGGTGGGGAATTCCACGTTTCACGTCACTACCTTGACGAAGGCCTGAAAGCGCTTGTCTTTGGTGTGGAGGTCTTTGAAGTAGTTCACGGACTGGTTGTGCTGCCCACAAAACTTGCCGTATGTCTTCTTTAAGCGTTCAGCATTCTCCCCCGAGAACTGTGGAGGAGCGAGCAGAGGTTACGCCATCACTCAGGGCGCTAAACTCGTGTTACCATCGTGTGCCAAGGGTCCGGTCTGCTAGCATAACCCAGGAGGGTTTCCTCACTGTGCTCGTGCATGGGGGCTCAATCGTGTCTGACTCTCTGCAACCCCACAGACTGTGGCCCGCCAGGCTCCTCTGTCGGTGGGATTCTCCAGGCAAGAATACTGGAGTGTGTGCCATTTCCTCCCTCCAGGGGATCTTCCTCATAACTTCCCCCAGAAGAGTGAAATGGTGCAGAAGATTTGGAAGACAGGCAGTTCCTCAAGAAGTTAAACACAGAGTTACCACAGGACCCAGCAGTTCCACTCCTGGCCAGAAAAACATGTCCACATGAAAACATGCATATGAATGTTCACAACAGACCCCAACCAAGTGGAAGTGATCCTTGTGTCCATCAAAGGATAAATAGATAAAATGTGGTACTCACATATGAAAAGTCCAGTCACTAAGGACAACATCCTGCTTTATTTCATTTCTATACTATGTCCAGAACAGGCAAATCCAGAGAGAAAGGACATCAGTGGTTGCCTAGGGCTGGGGAAGTCGGGGGAGCGGGTGTGGGTGCTGATGATAAACACCTTCTACGACTGACCCTGGAGACGGCCGCTCAAATCCACGGATACACCAGAAACCACTGAACTGCTCACTTTACATGGGTGGGTCACATGGCTAATGAATTTTACTTCAATAAAGCTGATATGGGTATTTAAAAAGTAACAAACACAGAAGTATCCACGTATTGTGGAGAACATGTTCTAACTCCCATTTGTCTTAAAAACAGCAATAAAAGGAAGGGACTCCCTAGAAGTCTTTCATGAGGAAGCAGTCCTAGGAATGCCACCTTGGCAAGTCAGAGAGCCATCAGAAACAGCCATGGTAACTAGGGCTGTTCACCCTAGCTGGCTCGGGCCGGCGGGCCCAACAGTGCTGCATGGCATCACTGCCACGGGCGTGCTACCTCACTGCAGGGCAGCCGCGGAGTTTCTGGGCGCGGTATCTACAACACACGCCAGCAGCCATCCCTGCTGGACTAAGTCTCTGGAGTCGGGAGGCTTGACCCCCAAAGCTTCAGGGGAGCCTTTCCTTTCCCCCTGACCGACAGAGAAGCTGAGAGCAGAGACGTTTGAAGTGATCACAAAGCAAGCACCCCCAACAGCAAGGAAGCCTGACTTCTGCTGCATACCTAGCACGTACGCTGGGCACTTTATATGCACACGGCTTTTAAATTTTAAAGCAGCGTTAGAAGAGAAAACCTACTGCCCTCAACTTCAGAACAGGAAACGGAGGGCTGGAGACATGGAATCGCCCGCCAAGCTCAGAGAGAGCACAGGCCGCCCAGCGGGGACGAGGACACACGGCCCACTGGTCCAGAGAGTGTGTGTGTGCGTGTGTGTGTGCGTGCATGCGTGTGTGTGTGTGAGCTCAGAGAGAGCACAGGCAGCTCAGCCGGGACGAGAACACACGGCCCACCGGTCCAGAGAGTGTGTGTGTGTGTGTCTGTGTGTGTGTCTGTGTGT